>LYUA01003148.1:297712-315682 GCA_002093875.1 Calopteryx splendens
TCTGGAGGATCTAATTACTTTGGTTTTCTTGTGGTTTATCTTCTTGTCATGATTTTGCATTTATTACCTAAAACTTTCTGTAGTAATTGAAATCCTTTGTTGTCCGACTTACTGTTGCTTGATCATCTGAAAACCTAAATGACTGGTATTGGTAGTCATCTCACAGCTCGGGGGGCCATTGAGGAGAGGAGTCTCTTACATCAAAATTTACCTTGCAATTTTTGATCCAGAAGCCTTTTAAGATTCCCGAGTACTAGGAAGTCATGTGGATAATTTTAACACAGAAGACCCCTTAGAATCTCCCTTTAGCTGAGAGATTACTATCAATACAAGCGTTAATCACCTTGTTAACCACTTTTATCCTGTACGCACTGCTCAGGTCAACTGGGTTATTCATGTGGGCAATGCACCTGCCTCTTTTCCCTAAGGTTGCAGGTTCCAGGCCATAGGTTTTGTGTTGATTCAGGTGATTCAGCCCCTAGGAAACCAGGTGGAAAAAAAAGAGTAGATATTCCCAGGGGAATATAAACCACCAGAATCATCCAGAAGGCAAAAAACAATAAAAACCCCTTCCCATGCCACCCTTAACATTTCCTTAGCATATAAGTTGAAAACCATTTATGTTAATGAAAATGGTGATAATTGATAACCCTGTCTTGCTCTCCTTCTAATCACTGTTCATCCTGATTCTCTGCTATCCTAACTTGTGCCATTTGATTTATATGCTTGTAAAAAAGTGGTATGTATATGCATCATTAAAATGCAGGGAAATGGATTTGTTTCAACTCACCAAATATTGTGCTCCTGAAACTTTGATCACGAGACAAATGACCTGAGGTCACAGTAGTGCTGACTGAGTCGCAGAAAATGTCTCGAAAGCCACCTGGGATGCGTGGGGGTCGTGTTTTGGGTGGAGGGGGTGCCGGGTCATTTGGCACTGGGCGGTAGAATCCTCGGTATGTCCCGACTCCACCAGAGTCAGGAACGTCATGAGGATGCCTCAGAATCACTTCTAATGATGATGGGGAGCTGGGTGGAGATGACTTTGTTGGGGAATGTTCACTCCCATGTTTCTCCTTCAACTTTTAAGTGGGTGGGAATAGAGTAAAACAAATTAAGTATCAAAACATTTATAAATAGGTTTGAGCTTTCAAATGTTTTAGGGGAGCATTTTTTTTTACTTTTCACAGAATAAAAGTTTATTTAAAGTTTATGATACAAAGTAAGGCATCATCAGAAATCATAAAATTTTCCTGTCCTATAGTAATACTAATTTGAAAGATAAGGATGAATGAATATGCATTTCTATTTCATGGTCTTATTGAAATTGCAAACTCATGAATAATTTATAAGTTAATAATTCTTAATTTGTTTCATGTTAGGTATAAATATAGAAAAGTGTTCTCTGTGTATTAGTTATAGTGTGACGATGATAATATATTTATTCTCCGAGGGACCATGCATAAAAAAATGAATGATTCATCAAGAAGTGTAAATCAGAAAATTTAATAGATTATACATTAAACTAATGGAATTCACATTGCATAAAAACTCATAGCATATTATTGTGTCTATGAATCATTGAAGATCTCTTTTAAATATTTCTGTAAATAAGGAAACATTCATGTCTAAATTAAGATATATGAATCTGTGCAAGGAAAAATAATCTGCTCAAAGTACATAAATAATGTAATTATACAATCTAATGATTTAACTGATGTAATTATCCATTTTCGCGAAAAATCTGACCTTTTCGTCATCAGTTTGGCTGCTTTCAACTACTTTCTTAGAGAGGGGTTCCTGTTCCATATCCCCTGGTTCGTCCTGAGTTTCATCCTCTATGATTTTCGCCTTTTGTTCTTCTACTCCTGGAAGTTCAACCTCTAGCCCTCCTTCTTTCCTTGCCTTCTCTCTCTTTGGTTTTCCTCTCCAAGGGAAATCCCTGTCCAGGAGATGTTGACTTTCAAAGTGCTGATAATAAGCCGCCGTCATTGAGAGATATACTAGTGAGAAAATGATGCTAGCAGCCTCAACCCTGTCTAAAAACAGATTTTCAAAAATTGTCATTTTAATGAGTGCCAAGCGGGCCCCAAAATTTTGGGTCCCTTAAACCTTTTCCCTTAGAGTATTCATTTTTAAAATCTATTTTCTTTAGTTTGTTGAATGTCATGAGACATCAAATCAAAATCATAGTAATCAACTTGAAGATTGGTTTGGTAGGTAGAGTAGAGCTCACCCAGTAATAAGCCCAATGGCGTGTGAAATCATAAATCAGGGTGGGGTGGCCAATTCCTTTCCCTGTACCACCTGTTACTTATTTCCCAGGGTGACCTGGTACCCAAAAAATGTTACACATCTTGGGTGAAGCTGAGGGTGCTCAGAGGCATCACCTGGAATCAAACCTGGTCCCTCCGGTCAGTAGCTCAGCGCTCTACCCACTGGACTACCTTGCCCCTTGCCATCTTATGCAATTGAATTTCTTCAGACATTATCTAGAATCAGCCTTTATCATCCATGTGGTTCCTAAAGGAACCATAACATTTTTTTGCCCGTGGCTGTGCAGCCCCTAAAGGAACCACTAAGATGCTCATTTTTTTAAATTAGCTTAAAAGCTTAAAATCATTTTCATTGGGTCAATAAGAAGATCATTCAATATGTATTTACTGATCGAACCTTGGCCATTTAAATGTCCAGCCACTGAGAGCTACATCTTGGATCTAAACCCATCTTTTTAAGGTTAACTCCCGGATGTGTATATTTTACAGAACACCACATAACAGTTTATCAATAACGGTCAATCTCATGCACATACACACTATAGCAGGAGGTTAAGTTTATATCAAGCTAAATTTTGGGAGGAGTGTATCATAAAGAGTAGTTCTGCACATATATGTATAAATCCATAATTATTCTTTGCATATTGAACATCATTAAGAACCTGTGAAAGATCATTGTTGTAGTTATTAGGAAAGGCAACCAACAGCTGAGGACATGTTCACCATTAGGGATAGATGGATAATTTGGTAGAGGCAGGATATTCAGGAAATGATGGAAGGGTGGAGAGAAACCCGGCATTGGTATTAGTCTCTTGTTGAGGTGCCAAGAGGTCCAAAAGTTAACATCCCTCACAACAGAGAAGTTGGTATTTGAATTGCTATGCACATAGCACACAAGTAGGGGTTCAATTGAAAAATCCTTGCCACCACCAAAATTTGAACCTGGGCCCTCAAGGTGGGAAGCCAATACACTAGCCACCACACTAAACCCAAGACCATTATAAAGAAAACCATTCGAAGTGGTGTGCATAAGGTCCAGTGCAGCTGTGACATGTCTTATATAGCACAAACATAAAAAAATCTCAAATTTTATGTACAGGAGCATAAAAGGACCAAACAATTTGACAATTCAAACTTGAAGGTTATGGAATACAATTGGAATGGACCTTCACGGGATATTACTTCTAGAACTCTAAAAAATATGCAGAAGAAGTCTGATATTTCTTTAGGCTATTTAGGGAGCCAATTGAGAGAGTGAAAATACCCAATAATTTCTTTTGAGAAGATATTTCAATTTTGGCCAACAATTGGAAGCATATTAATTCAGTTAATGCAGTTCAACATTTGGAGGGAAAATACAAATTGATTAATTAAAATGTTTTGGACTGAAGGCTTCCAAAATCATAGCAATCAACCTGAAGGTCGGTTTGATTAGTGAGAGTAGACCTCAGCTAATACTAAGCCCAACAACATGTAAAGTTCAAATATCAGGGAAAGAGGGCCAGTTCCTTTCCCTGTGCCGCCTGCAGTTTCTCTTGGAAGATATGTCACCCGAAAAATCAGACAGCTTGGGTGAAATTGATGGCACCCAGGGGCATCACCTGGGATTGTACTCAGTCCCACTCATTATTACCCATCGGATCATGTATGCATGAGTCAGTTTTAGCAAAAAAATATTTCTCCTGAGTATGTTGTTAGAAAGATGGGTGAAATTAATGTTTTAAAATAAATATATACTATGAAGTCACAGTGAGAAAAACCCTTTGGTATCCTCTACCAATTTTAGTAGCTTTGATTTGCATGATTTCTCTAGGATTTCCCCATTTAGACTTTAGGATGTGTATTATTTTTAAGTTAAATATTTGCAATAATTTCTCAATTGTAGTCATCCTTATTTTTCATTGTGTTGTTGAAGGGTAACTTTTTTATCAGTTGTCAGTAATATGTAAAAATTCAGTGAGAAACATAATGCAGTGCTAAAACTTATCAAAATTGCATTAGCTTAATTCTGTCTGTTGTAGAAAATTTTATTTCAGAGCGCATTGTTGCTTTTTAAACCTTAGCAGGTTTACCCCGTTGGCATAAATCTAGGAAATAAATATTGTATTAGAAAGTAGTGCTTCAGAGTACATGTGTAACTATCTTGAAATTGTAACCTAAGTGGTTTTATTTAGATTCAAAAATATTTCTCAACCATTTCCTAAGCACATCATTGTGTATGTGCTTCTGTGCAATTTGTGCAACTGCGGAGGTGCACCCAAACATGTCACACTTACATGTTTCATATGCAAAGTCTACATCGTACAGGCCAGCAAGGATGATGACCACGTTTAGGAATGCGTTAGGGAGTGAAAATAGGAATGCCCGGAGGAAGAGGTAGAGCTCGGTCAAGGAGGGTTCAATGGAATAATTGAGTGCCTCTTCGACCTCCTCTCCCCTTGGTCCCCATTCATGCACAGCATCCATCGCCTCCCTTGTGTCCTCACTGTCCGAAACTGTCCCTTGACGGTGGAGGATCAGCATCGCATCAATGGCCCAGAATATTCTGACAGTCAGCCTTGGAAATGAATTGGAGAAAGTTTAGGCATTATTTTATGAGTTGGCTCATCCCAAAATTGGGTGGGTACAGAGTAGGAGATTCTATTGCAAAGTGAAAGAAATATATCTATTACAATATAGAATCTTCTCCCTGATAGAATCAGTGGTATGCTACCATGATTGATATGATACATCAATTCATATTGGATCCTGATCTAGGGCTGAAATGACTGAATGTAGAGAGAATCAGTTTTGTGAGGTTGATGGCCATATCCAAAAGCCTACTAGGAGAACTGTGACTTTACCATTGTGTGTGTGAGGGATGTGATGCTGAAAATTCACACATTTCCATTTTTTTTACATATTTATATGTTATTACATTGGGACAACTTTGAAAAGTCTGCTGAAGGAAGTGCCGAGGGTACTTGTGGAAGATTTTAGGCAACGTAGGTATTTGCCTACAAGTTGTGTCTTTTAGGGCCACACAATGGGATCATGGGCGTAATATTCTGGGGTTTAATGGGGAAAATTCCAGAAGTTTTCCCGTTTGATTGAAGCCAAAACTTTTGCCATCTTAAAATGTATTTGGCATTTGAAAAAAACTTGTACAAAATAGCATCAGTATCCAGTAGCAGCATTAGAATCCATCCGATTAAGAAAATTCGGATCTCCTAAACATGCGATGGAATCTCTATAAAAATTTTGTTCTTATACTTTCATTCAGCAATAGATATACAATGTATCAATGGGGGAAAACTTGAATCTTAACAATCTATTACTGAATCTGCTATTAATTCCTGTTGTTATGTGTTATGGCTTTCATTACTCCACTGATACTTCTAAAAACATACTTTTTCTAGCTTGTGCTGATAGATTGGCTCTGTCTCAAGGGAGAAGAAGCTACCCAGGGTACCAAAATTGAGGTTCACTAAAAGATATAAGTGGATGGAATTATTTTTTTTAAATCATTAACTGAAATTGACTTCTTAATAAACTACATTCAGAGAAATGGTGACATACATAAGCCCTGGATTTTAGTCAGTGCCCTCCCAGGGTGCCAAAACAGTCTCTTTAGTCTCTTGTCAAAACTCATAGTAGATTAGGGGACTCAAAACTCATTGGGTTAGTCTTGGAGTAGGGGTCAAAAGAGGAATTTGGCTAAGGTGCTGAAATGCCTTGCCCCACCTCTCAATGGCAGAGTGAGGGTTAATGGAGGCTCTTATACCTGAAAAATCGAAATTCATTGGACCATCCCAACTATCATGGGCATATTTCTCACTTGTACAAGTCCATATACAAGATCTCTGAAAAAATACATGCTTTTAATATAAAGTTTTTCTAAATCTTATTTTGTGATAAATGGGCTGTTTCTTTGTAACCCTGACAAAATTCTGTGGGATATATGGAGGCTTAATTTATATAAAAATGCTCTATGTTTCTTGGACATGAATAACCCTGAGTTAAATTCTAATTTTTGTGAAGGGCATGAATTATTTGGATTTGTTTTTTTTTAAGGATGGTGAAATTAGACCATGAAATTTGAACATAGTCACATTAGAATGCTACAAAGTGTCAATATTCAAGAAAATGTAAGGCATATCTTCAGCTATAATAGCTTCTGGGTTTTAAATATAAGGAGACTGGATGATGGTGGATTATTTGCGTTCATACATTTTATTTCAATCATCATTGGATGGTAAAAATGGTCTTAAAATATTCTTCAAATATTACTTACTATAAATAATGATGCACATCCATTAAGAGAAACAAAGAAGAAGGAAATATTGGCACACTTGGGTGACTGGTATAAAGGAAAGCCATAACTCCATAGCACCCAAATTTCATCATTTACCAAAGTGATGGAAATTAAACCTTTTGTACTCTTCAGGTAGCTTGAGCGTGAAGTATTGGTTATTTGTGTTTTTTTATGCTCCAATGAATATTTTAAATACACAAAGAAAACAGTGAGAGTTACAACAATTGGCCATGTAGGGCTTAGGCTTAAGTATTGCTCCTGAACAAGTCACTAAAAATTGGTGGTATTGTTAAGAAATTCTCCATTGAGAAAGTGTTGTGGTAAGAGTGATGTAAATGATTCACTGGGTAGATGATTTCTATTGATTATTGAACAGCACTTTAAGGCATATGTGTATATGCAATGGCAAATAAGTCGTCCATCACAATTACTACCAAAGAATAGATTTAATTGTTTCAGGCATGATGTGGTGGAATTGGAACATAATAATGACTATGATATGGCACTTTTCCAGTAGTTAAATAAAATTTATTATCAATATGACCAGGTTTCGATGATGTAGATGATGAGATGATAGATTTAGATGATGTAGTACATTGAAACCTGGTCTTATTGATAATAAAATATAATTTAACTAGTGGAAAAGTGCCATATCATAGTCATTATTACTGCCAAAGACATACATTGAGATGACGAGCTCTGTACGTTAGGGTAGGTAGGGATGGGAATGTTGTACAAATTTCCCCCTTTCATTGTTTTATATTGTACCTGTAAATGGTCCACACTGGAAATGCTAATGAAGCTAAGATGGTGAATGCCACCTTTTTGGTGAGTCCGTTATCCTTTGAGCAGCGTATCAATATGGCTGTCGCTGTGGCCACGGCTGGCAGGAACATGAGAAAGATGGTGATTCCCATTATGAGAAAAATTTTGGCCCGAGTGATGAGGCACCAGCAGAATGCAATGCTGGTCGCCAACTCAAATGTGAAAATGACCAGGTGAATGAGGGGCGGCAGGAGAAAGTGGAGGGTTATCCTGTGACCAGGCCGCAGGGGCACTGTTAGTACTGTTTGCGGGATAACTCTGTGAGTCATGTTGGCCATCCCAGCACACTACCCTTCTTTACACTCTGGACATTACATTCATGCAAACTTGTTTTCACTGTTCTCTTCTTGGTCAATGTCTGTTAAATGGTTGAAAATGAACTAATAACAGCACAAAAAATTGGTGATTATCCAGCTGACAGCATTATGTCACATTATTCACAATTTTAATTATGTTTGCTGCTGTCATAATTGGTTAATGGGATGGGGCCACTGCACAGTTAGTATCCTTAAAAGTATGTGTCTTGAAAGTTGGTCATATAAAATAGGTTGTGGTCATGAATAAGATTCACCATTCTATAACGTTATTCTGTCATGGAAAATGTCACTGAAAGACTCTGAAACAGAGAAAAAAATAAATATGAGAGAAATATCCATGGGAAAACCCTGGCGTTAGTATTTCCTTTTCCCATTTGATATGGCGTCCAGTAAATCTACCTATTATTAGTGAATACACAAATTTTGAGCAAAAAACTACAGAAATATGATCATGCCTTTCCAAAGGAAATCTGGACTGGGTCACTTAGTGATTTTAAAATTTTCAGAATGCATGCTGAAGGTTTAACACAATACACCCTGGTAATTCATCAAAAATATGACCTATCCTTTTGGAGGGTAAAATATGGCAGGAAAAGTTCATTTGTTTTTTTATTTTTTTGAAGAATGTGTTTCAAGTGTGGTATATAAACTCTGGAATATACTTTGAACAGAGTGATCTGTTCCCAGTTTCAATTCTTGAATGGATGGCATAAAAATAAGACCAGAAAGATAAAGGTGCTAAAATTACTATCAATTCCGGCTTGTTATTTTAAAAAAATAGCGATTCATTAATGTTAAAATAGTTTTAGGTAAATTCTAGGCAACAGCAATGGCATGACATTAAGCATAAAAACATGTGACATATTAAAATTGTGTTGCTACAGTAATGGATTTATGATGGAGGTATCAAAATTTGGGAAATATATTTTGCATATGCTGAAATTATTATATTTAAATAGCAAACTAATTTAAATTGTTTTTAAGTAAACCATAGTTTCAGAAACATTAACAAAAAAGTATCACCATTTGGATGTAAGAAAGTAGAAAAAAGCTGATGATTGACAGAAATACAGTGTTACAAATCCTTACAGTGGATGCAACTCTGTATCGTGATCTAATCATTCAGTGGAATTATGATATTGATATTATTTTACTGTTCTTCCAATATCACAAGGAGTACAGGTATTGGTACAGGTATCGTATGCATATGATAATATGTATTGATTGAATTCCACATATATTTTACACACTCAATGAGGCTCTGAAATTAAACCAATTGACTTAATAATGTGAAAACAAGCATATACCTCTGTATATATTGACAAGGTCTATAGTGTTTGTAATCCTCCTGTGACCAATAAAATTATAATTATTATTATTTTGCCACTTAAAATGTAGAGTTAGTATTTTGATCTTCATTGATGATTTTGGTGAAAAAAATGGAAATGTTTGAATACCTATGTGTCATTAAAACATAGTGAAAGAATATATGGAATAAAAATTTGATGCCAATATATTGATGCATTGTGTAATAAAAATTGATGAATCACTGTTTGAAAACTCCTCCAGAATCACATATGTATGTCTCCAAGTTTGTTCTTTGGAGTTTAGAGTATTTTTCATTCTCCACTTTTATATGTGCAGTTAAGATTTAAATAATTATTGTACATTTTTATTATAATAAAAAATAATTTTATCTTATTGCACATAAATAGTGAATTGAGCTTAATTCCCACTCATTAACATGCTTAGTAACAACTTACACCCCATGCTCCTAATACATCTGTCATGATTTCAATGTGTCATTTGAACTTGGTCCCTTATAAAGCTGTTATGATGTAGGTATGTAATATCCAGCAGAAATGCATTCACGACGTTAATCCTAAAACACACACTATACTTAAATGTTTAATTAACATAATGAGAGCTTATGCTTACCAAATAATACTTTTTGGTTCCTTTGAAAGAAGTCTTTGGCTTATCAGTCTCTGCTTTGTTTCAATCCACAAGCATTTTTTTCACTTATCTCAAACACGTCCTCCTATTTGTGTACTTTGTCATGGGCTATCTTCGCCTCTGACTAAGCATGAGATAAGAAATCACCTGATAGGGCCCCTCCCATTCCTCTCTTCTCCCCATCCCATGCACTTTCAAAATTAAGGTGTGGTCCATTTTGTGTTTGTTCTTTTTGGGGCCACAAATGATTCTTTTATGACTTAGCTGCTTTTGTTTTTATCTGTAAGCACTGAACAGTTGACCTCAGAAATAGTTAACCAAGGCATGGTTTAAAAACAATGGAATAAATTGGGTTGATGATAATGGAAAATAAATGCACACAATACACCAGACATTTGAATTACTCAACTTTTGTGCTATGTTATGGATTGGTCTGCTTACTTGTTTACTAGATCTCAGGGCTGAGGAGCCTGGTTTGATTACAAGAAACCGTATGTTTACAGTGTTCTGCCATATTCTGTAGCTGGCATATAAAAGGATATTATTGTTTATTACCATATCTGTAGTGTAACACATTAAATTTAGTGCCTTTCATTAAGAATGGGCCATTGGCAATACTAGGTTTCACTTTCCCCCCTTTTTCCATTTCTGCCTTACCTTTATTAGTGTGGCCTTTCTTAATGGCAGTAATGATTAAAGCCTAGCATACCATTCAAGATGAATTAGAAAGAATGATGATCGAATTAAGAATGCCTTTCGCTATTCTCTTGAAATTCCCTTCTCATATTTTCTCATATTACATCGTCTTGTCATGGTGGGTAGGTCAAAGCTACTTTGAGTATATGTATTGAAAACTATATTTTTTATTTAGAAGAACTACAGCTGTTCTATTGTTTACTTTTCCACTGATCCACCATTTTCACGTTCTTAGAGAAATAAGTGCTTCCATGTAGTGCTACAGAGTCTGATCGTATTTCATAGCTTTTATTAAGATCATAAACTATGTTTACCTATTTCATTCCTGATTATTGTCCTTCAGTTTTCTCTGGCCTATCCATAGCACCATTTGATACTTCGGTAATATATTCTAGACTTTACATGTATGTATTTTATGAATTAATTGGAGTACTTGCTGAAATAAGGATGCAATGAAGAAAAACCAGATTTAAGATAAATATGGTTAATTTTACTCAGTGGCTTAGAGGGGAGGGGGGTGAGGAGTGGCAGTTGCCCCCTCTGTCTCCAAAGTCCTATCCCATGTATATTGCTGATAACCGCTGCCTTTCAACATTAATTTTGGGGAATAAGTCTTGGTCTAGTCAGAGTGTTTCGGAATAACTATAATGTACTCATCATACTACATAGAACACAAAGGCTTTAGGTGTGACTATTTAGGAAAGTGAAAATGTCACAATGAAATTCACAACCCTCAAAGATTTAATGTCCTTCTCCATTGGCACAGTGGTATTTTCTTAGAATGCAGCAGCACACCTAGTAATGGGATTAGGATATTGCTCATTATTCAGATATGGAATACTGAATAATATGGATAAAATGCTAATTAATATATATATGTGAAATGGCATTGGCGTCAAAATGTAAGTATTTGGCATTCTGTTTGTTTTGTACCTCTTCCATAATTTTAATGTGGTCCAGTTTAACATTCTGTTGATAGCAGGATTCATGTGTTTTTGAGATGTACATTACATCAGTGATTTTCCTCATCAAGTGTATCTCCCTGGCAACTACCTTACCAGAGCACACATTCATAGCCACAATACAAGAACAAAGAATTTTATGGATATTCCTTACTGCAGATTGAACAAAACACACAAAACTGTATATCTGAGTATTTAATTGTATAACATGCTACCAAACTCTGTTAAACTGCCCAATAACAACAAATTCAAAACTGTACTCAAGGATTGGTTGTCTGCTAGACCACTGCACTCCATAGAAGAGTACTATGAACTAGATTTCAATAATATTAATTTTTAATTTATAAATGTTCTCTTCCAATAATTTTCATTTTATGTACAAGAATGCATATGGTCTATATTTATGTAATTTATTGTTTTACTGATGACATCTATCACAAAACAATTTGTGCTACAGATGAATAAAGAGCATTATTATTATGCCACTGATTGTGCCACATAAGTTGTACCATGGGGAGCAGTCATGTTGCTAAATAAATTATTTATGTAAAAAATGAGTGTTATCAGATTTTGCATTAATTCCATCTAGTGCCATAGTTACTGGTCACAAAATAGTTTCCAATTTTCATTGTTCAAATTATTTCTCAGGTGGATAAGGATGATGAGGCAGATGGTGAAGTGACTCGTTCTGAAGTAGGATTGGTGCATGGCAGGATGTACATTGTGACAGAATCCAAGAGGATACATTTGACAGACGCCAAACTCAGCTCCCTCCTAAAGTAAGTCATATATCTGCTTTATTATCTTGATTTCCATAAGTAGTTATTCCTAATCAGTTTTATACTTTAAAGCAGTTTCAAGAAATCGATATTTGTTACTTGTCATCAATTTTGAATATATTTGCTAATTGAATTCAGTTATGTCATAAGCAGACATTTAGGCTTATAATTAAATAAAGTAAACATTATATTCATTTCCAATTATAACTTTTTATTTGACACAACATTTTTCTAACATAACAAGTGTAGCATGACAATGTTATGTTGAAACAATATTGTGTAAAATAAAAAGTTGTTATTGGAAATGGACCCAAAGTTTATTTTACCTAATAGTTGTAATTGCGATAAAGTTAGGGTCAAGTTTGTGTATCTTAACATTTGGTTTCCATTATGAAATCAAGTGATTGACTTCAAGGTTTTAAATTACCAATTGATTTGTTATGGGATTTTTAACCATTGTCTATTAGGGTTCTTCTTCGAGGTAATTCCCTTCAGTCAAATATAAGTTTACCAAGTAGTTTCCTGAATTTGTATTTTTACATGTTATTTACGTCATGGCCTTTCTTCCCCATAAAATCTCATCTCATACATGTCTATGTATTTACTAATTTCTTTGCTTGAATTAAATATCAAGGGAATTTTATTTCTCAATCTCATGATGGAAAGGTTTGAAAAATGATGTTAATCTTTAATTACAGAGGGAAGAACAAAGTGGCAATGGTTCGTCTGAAGGATCCCGTGGAAATGGATCTTAGTGACATTGCCAATGAGTAAGTTATTTTGAAATCGTCCCCGTAATACCTTTTTACTTGGTGAATCCACTAATATATTTCTCATAATAGATATTAACTTTTGTAATGTAGCACCATCAAGAAGCTCCTATTTACCAAACATTGGCCAAATTTATTAATTCTATGTATTTTGGGGCATTGCATGGGTAATATACTCTTTTGTATTTATGAAATACATCTTAAGTCACAAACATGTCCAATTTAGACACAAAAATTTACTGAAGTGCCGTCTTTTGTTGCTTAGTTTATACATGCATTAAATACTAAATCAGTTTTACTGGATGGTGGCATGTCTCTTTGCTAAACCTATGCTAGGTATATAAGCTGTATGCCCCTGCATTACTTTGGTGCAATAAAAAATTTGTGCACTTGGCACGCTCTTTTGACTGATGTTCTCCAAAATTCCCCAAGTGATCAACGTACAATCAACATTTCTAAAAATTTATTGTGCAGAAGTACATTTCATCTAAAAAAATTCATGATTTTTGATCAAATTTTGTATGGGTTCATTCTTTTTTTAGTCATGAAATATACATTTATTTAAAATCGGGTAAACAGGTAAGTATGGAGTTTTTTTAACTCACTTCATATTCTGTATTAGTTTATTCAAACCACTCAATTGCCATACAGAAGAAATTAGTTTTAAAAAAAAGAGAATTATGTCAGCTGTTCTCATGATACAAGTATTACTAAAGTAAAAACTTACCTCATCAATTGTCCCAAAGGTTGGTTTGATAGATGATGGGCCTAATACTAAGCCCAATGGCAAGTGAAATTAATACATGAGGGTAGCTGGGCCAGTTCCTTTCCCTGTGGTTTCCGAAGTAGATATGGAATCCAAAAAAATGTGTATCTGAGGTGAAACTGAGGGTGCCCAGGGGCATCTTTCAAAATCAAACCTGAGCTTTCCTTCCAGTCAGTAGCCTAATGATCAACCCACGGTACTGCCATTTACCCTGAGCATTACTTTTTGCAGAAAAAAAAGTAGATTTCAGAATGATCCCCAGGAGTGTGCTGTAAAAGAGTGATTTGAGCTAAATAGTGGTTTCCAAACCCTACTTTTAGACATTTCCTATTGCACGAATAAATTTTATGGATATTGCTTAAAATCTTTTTGAGATATTTTGGTTATTAGGGTATGCTCAACCCAATTTCATTTAATGAGTTTCTCCTTCGTTCTAGAATGGGAAATGCAGCAGAAGATGGTGGAAGGGAAGAGGATGAGGAAGTGCAATCAGACAGTGGTGTGTATGTATATCCACCATCGAAACTGAGGCATCTCTTTTCAAAATCTCCCGAGTGGGCCCGATTGACTGATAAGCAGCTGACAAGGCTGGGACTCCATTGCCGCACTTCAAATGAATTTTGGTTGGTATACTATTGGGCATATGGTTGGTAGTTCTCTTTACTCATGGGATTATAATTCCTAATGTGTACCAATCATCTTTGTTTTATATGCACATTATGCCACAGTTTAATATAAACACAGTTAGAATTTCATAAATATTTCTTTTGCCACTTAAATATTTTTTTTCCTTTTCAGTCATACACTTATTATTGCAATTGTATATATTTGATTTTATACATTTATGAGCATAGGCTTAGCTTTGGCATTGCCTTTGTAGATTACTAAGCAACATTTTGTTTTATTATTTAGGTGGTTTTCCTTTTATTAAAAATCTTTGCAGTTGCATAAAATTCAATTTAAATAAAATGTCTTATTTTCACTATGAATTATTTTTTAATTTCTAGTTTAAACTCATTTCTTCTTAAATTTTTTCCTTCTCTATACTTTTGAATCATGAACTTGATCTCCTCCCTATCATCTCATCATTAATGTTACAATAATAAGTCAAACTTGTCCTCTTTTATTATGATCTTATCTGGTTGATTGAGAACTGATACTGCTTTTTATTATATTTTAGAAGGATGAGAATGAGAAAATAGTTTAAAGTTTAAGAATTTTTATGTTGCAATCTGTAAAAGATGCATGTTTTCCTACTTAAATAAGTGCTAAACATGGTTATTGAGCATTAGGTTATCATTGTTGATAAGAGTATCCAAAATAATAAGAAGTGATATTCCTTCTTAATAATTGTTTAATATAAAAAAAACCTCCATTTTCCTAGTTTTATGCATTTAAAACTTGCCATTAATTTTTTATGCTCCCATCTGCAACTATCATTAATTTCAATTCCCAACTAATTTTGCATTAGTTGGCATTTGAAGACAACAGTTTTTGCCACATTGATGTAGCCCATTCCCTCTTGTTCCTGCTCTCTGAATGGCCGGTCGCTGGAGAACTCTTTTCCGCTCACTATGAAGTCCTCTCAGCTGAAGTTTCCTGGCATCGTTACCATCTCTAATTAACCTTGGATAGCATCGCTTCTCCTTGGCGACATTTCTGATTTCTTTAAAATTGGTGTCATATCCTGTTTTGCTCCATTCATTTTCTGAGACTGTGGATGAATGAATGTGTTTAAACCCATCTAATATGCAGAGTTCATCGCCATCTATGCCATGAAAACCTCTGAACAAACTGCTTTGATGCATGCCATCTTTGGTGTCTTACAGGATCCCATGGGATGACCTCTGCATCCACACATGCACATTTACAGTGTGTCGCCTGTTCAACACCAATGTCTTTGCTCTTGGGAAAACGTGGAAAGAAAAGGTGGCCATGGGAAGTTGGAGTAGAGGATCTAAGGGGACTTCAGCAGATCGTTCAGGAGGAGGAACTGCTGAGGAATATCCGGAGACATTTTTAAGGAATCCACAGGTTGGTCCGAGAATATAGAGGTTCAAGCTCTAATGCATGGAAATTTACTGCATAAAAGAATAAATATTACCTCTCGTGATGAGTCATTTGGCATTGTAATGGTATCTTTATGTGTATTTTGATTATAATTACCCACTACATTCATTCAATACAGGATTTCTTATTTTTATAAAAAAAATTATTTGAAGGGCTGAAATCACTAAAATTTCTATGCTCTTGTTTTTCATTCAGCATGCAAGTTTATCATGAATTTATTTAGAGTCTTAATACTAATAGAGTGTCAGCCAGTTTTCTAAGTTACAGCCAGTTGTTTCTAAGTAAGAGCTCACCAACTTCTGTTGAACGGCCACAATCATTACTGGCTGGTCCATTTCCCCACATTCCTTTGATTGACTTCTCAGAGTGGCATAAAACTAATGCAGCAGCCCAAGTTCCTGCCAGTCTTAAGTACCAACCCAACACACTGTATTCCTTTCTCCTGAATCTCAGCAACCCAATAACTGGGAACAGAATTTTGAAAAATGATAGCACTTAGACTCTACAAAGTTTGAATTTTTCCATGTAATGTCATGATTTCACTCTGTTTTGATTGAAGAAAGATAAAAATTAATGGCATAATGATTGCTATTCTTTCTGATGACTGATCATTGTTACTTCTCATAGTTCCTATTCGATGTGCCTGTTAATGAAGAGGAAATTGTTATTCAGTTGCTTCAGTGGCCATCAGAGACACTTGAGGATTTACCAAGTGGAAATTTACCAATTGGTATTACTGTTTTCCAGGTGAGAAAACTTAAGTTTACTGAATAATTTTAAACTTGAGTCTTGCAAAAATTAATAATGCTAGAACAATATTTGCCGGCATGTAGGAAGCAATTTTTTCCCTCAAAATATGCCTAAAATATGCTGGTATAGAGGATGCAATTTTTTTTACCTCAAAATATGCCAAAATTTTGGGGAGTTTCTTATACACCGCTGTGTCCTATAGGCTGGGAAATACAGTAATTTATTTTTCATAGAATTAGCTGTAAAGCTTATGAGGCTCCTAAGATGTCCTTCATTCTTTTTTAGGTTGAAGAAAACAGAAAATGTAGAATGCATGCTTTGCATTCATGCTGCCCGATTGTGATTGAATGCAAGCCAACTTGTACTAGAGAAGTTTTCTATCGTGGCCATGTGTCCAAAGGCTGTTACCTTCTTGTGCCTTCCACTGCCATTCCTGGTGATTTGGCTAATTTCTATCTTAGGGTGTTTTCTTCAAGTGTGGACATAAAGTTGAAGTGAGTACTTGTTTAGATTCAGAGGTGGTTCAATCTTCAGAATTATTGTCTCGTTGCACCTCTGTATAAATGTATGAAAACTCTGGTTCATTTGTCATAGTTAAAGAATCATTTGAGTTTTGTATTACGTTGATCTTTATTACCTCTATTAGTTATGTAGCATTCAATGTTTTATCGTACATGCCACAAAGAGTGCAATTTTGCTTGATAAGTCACAGGTGGGATTAAAAAGGTAGATTTTTTAAGGAAGTTACTTTGATGATGCAACTTGTAGTACAACGAACCCAAAAATTGTGAAACCCAAGTTCCAATCCAAATCTAGTCAAATGGCTTTTGACATTAAATTTTCATTCATTTGAATATTGATCCATTCCCATGCTTATGACAATTGCTATGTGGTCTTTTAAAATTTTCTTTGATGTTCCTTATTCTACATATTCAAGGAGTCATACAAAGAGAAAGATATTCAGAAAAGTAATGTATTTTTTTATTCTAACCCTTCTCGCTTTGTATCATAATTTTTCATGTTCTCTAATAATTTTTAAATTTCCTTTTGTTTTCCCTCCCATTTCCCTATAAAATTAGTCTGACGAATGCTGTCTGCCATAATTGTGATTGTTTGTTCTCCAGAGAGCTGAAGAAAGACTATCCTCGAAACTTCCACTGCCGTCAACTGTTATGTTGTGTACCATCACCAGTTTACATCACCTGTATTACAATCAAACGTGCTGAAGCCCTTCATAGATCTAAATGCAGTGCAAGTAAGTATATCTTTTTATCTTGTTGGTGGTAGATCGTAGTCGAAACCTAAGTAGTGTAAAAATAAAATTGTGGAAAAATCAAGTTTTTTTGTTTGTTATACTTTTTATCTCTTACATAAATATACTTTATTCCTTTTTTTTAAATTTTTGTATACACAGTGGGAGCTCAGTAATAATAATAATAATATATTTATTTGTCCAGCTATTTGGTAGTACAAATATAGGACACGTCAGAAGGTAGATTATACAGTTAA
>LYUA01003149.1:104171-116446 GCA_002093875.1 Calopteryx splendens
TTACTCTGTAACTATCACTCCAATAATCCCCACTATCCTTCCATCTCACCTACCACAATCCTTGCTTATAAATATTTCCTTGCTCCATCTATCATTTGATATTTTCTAACTTCCCTATTTTCATTATCGTTCTAACATTCCATGTCCCTATTCTGACAATAGTGTTCCTCTTTATAAGTCTTCTTTACTGCTGCTGTCAATTTGGCTGCGCAAGCGTTTCAAGTGATAACAATCGCAGAGGCCTTCCCTCCTCTGCTGCCAGGCGTGACACCTGCCTCTGTGGGCTGGGCCCTGTAGTTGCCAGGACTCATTTCTACATTTGTGTCCATTATACTTTATTGGGAAAAAGTAATGGAGTTTTTTTTTTGCCTTCCTCAATAGTGTTTTTAACATGACACCATCACTTAAATGGTTGCCCAGCGGTGGTCAGGCACCTTTGCAACCAGCTTACTAAGAAATAGATGCTGCATGGACAACCTTTCGTCTGGCTAATACCCTTCTGACATGGGTGCCCCTATCAGGAGCAACTTTCATGCTCCCACCAGCACTGCTCTAGGGATCATCAGAACATGCAAGTTCTCCAACAATGCCAAGGTTGTAGTCCATGAGGGAAAAATTAGAATGCAGGTGGATATTCTAATAAACATAATAATCCATGATCTAAAAAAACAAAAGGGCTGACAAATATGAAAACTTTTAATAATTAGAATGATGACCTAAGTGGAAGATTATTTCAAAAAGAAAAGACATAGAAGTGATCAGTTAGGATTTAAGGAGAAGCATGAGAAAGGCTAAAATTTACTCTCCGACATCAAAGAGAAGAGTAAGCAAAGAGACCATCAGATATTTAATGCTTTCACGAATCTGGGGAGAATTCTGAACAAAATGCACTGGGATATAATCCTATGAACTCTGAAGGAAATTGAAAATAACTGAAATGAATATTGAATGACAGAAGATTGTTATTTAGTATTAATGGAGAGGAATTATAAATTGAGGTGAAAATCGAAATAAGTGTAAATAAAGAAAAGCTTATGATAACCATGCATAAGTACATCAACAAAAGGAAAAGATAAAATGCAGTTTACAAAAACATAGAGAAAGGATGAGCACATATAGAAGTACAATGTTTTAGCTGAACACTGCTATCACTTACAAGGAAGATGTGAGGTGGGAGAGGACTAACGATACCTTCCTAACTATGGGATTGCAATTTAACTATGGGATTGCAAAAATCTTCCCTTCTGAGATATTTGGTGCTTTCTTCTGGTTCAATCAACACAAATTAAATTACACATTGCCATCTCAAAAATGCCTTCATATTTAAACTACACAAAGCCAGTATGGAGACTACACCAGAATAAGAAAATAAGATTATATTATTAGTTAGGTGAGACAAATTGGACATGACCCCTTCATTTAAAGAATATATAATAATGCATATTCTCATGCCTCTCTGATCAAGAGCGTGCAACAGTATCTGAGGTGAAAAAGGAGTATTTTACAAATGAAAAGATGAAACACAATGGCATTTTAGCATAAAATTGTATTTATAAATAGTGACAGTATAAAATTGCGTAACAATTATTACATTCGTTTGATGAAACGTACATTTTAAATGTTAAACAGCACTTTAACAGCACATTTTAAATGTGAACTAAGTACTTGTACAAAACAAAACTTTCAGTATTTACTCAGCAGCAGCTGATTATACAAGGTCCATTAGAATAAAGCCTTGTTTCTCCGGTTACAATACAAAAATAATTGCCACGACGTCCCGAAATATGTGCTTGTTTATTCTCTTCCCGTCACATTCCCTGTACATTAAGTCTTTGACTTTTTGAAGTGTTCATAATATCTTCACTTTCACAGCTATTGATCCACAGAATTTCAAGCATTCCATTTTAAAAATCAATTGTTTCCTTGGGTCTCGTTTTGACGTATACATAAGCCACTATTAACAGAAACACTGCCGCTATTGCAGGAATAGCAACTGTAAAAATTCTCTTCTTGTTCTCTATAAAGTCCTTCTTCCGTTCTTTTTTCTGTTTATTGGTTTCTTTAACTTTCCCCTTCAGTTGACGCATTTTGTTAAGCCACCTTTAATCCTTAGGGCTGCAACCAAATTCAGCCAATTTTGAAAAAAATCCAATTTACCGAAAATCACTGTAAAACTCGTAATGGGAATCGGAAACAATTCAAGAATGAATTAGTGTAAAAGAACATAAACTACTCAGGTGCCACGTACATATGAATATTTCATGCAAATAACTTATGTGTATTTAATATAGTTTATATACAATGAAATGGCATTAATATTTTTATTGTCACACACTTCCAGAATCTCCAACGTTTAAAAGACTTACACGCTTATTCACAATGCTTATTAGGATCCAACCGGTGTATTACAAAGATTACAACCACCGTCACGTAATCAATTTTGAAGAGCTGATTCCTGAATAAATTTTGGCGCTAGTAACGAGCGAGTAGAAACATAACCATGAGCCAACACATCAAACAAAATACTCGCGTTAAAATTTAAAAGGCGCGTATAATAACGGTCAGTGATGAGCAATTGGAGTAATGTTTGAGTTTTGCATTCACATTTGGATTTGCTTTATGACATTTATATTTTAATCTCTTCAACAAGTTATCATGAGGGATAATCGAAATAAATATGAAACCAGCACATTTGACTCAACCGTGAGTTACCGTACGGTTTGTTATTTAAGGTGAATTGTTTTAGATGAATGAATGTTGTATTTTGCATATCCGAATATGATTAACGATAAGATTATCGGAAAATCAAGCTTGAGTGGCAGGAATTACTTATTAGTTGATCTGGAGCGTCTGCAAAAGGAAGAGTTGGCCCAACGGCGAAAACTTAGGATACAGCAGGTAAGCAATACATAATATAACTTGAAAATTCCTTTAATGACGACCACTAAGTTATTTTTTAATTCTAGGTGAGACTGCAGTCGAAAGATTTAGCCAGTCGTGTTCTTCAGGACGTTCGAAACGAAAGGAAGTTGCATATAAAAGGTATCCAAAATAAGCAGACTGATGTATTTAAGAAGTTGCAATCAAGGAAACTTCATGAAATCAATCTTAAGTACAAAGAGAATATAAATACAGGGCAAAGGGCAGCATCGGAATTGGTATGTTTATATAATACTGTATTATTTTCGTATATATCAAATTTTGATAACAGTATGACAGCATAACATATAAATAATCTTTCATTTGTAGCCTGATCCAAATGAGGAAATCAAACAACAAATTAAGAAAAACACGGAAATAGCTCAAGAACGGGGAAGGAAGGCTATTACTCAATTAAGGACTGTAAAAGAGATTTCGAGATCTCAACAAGAAAAATTTGCATTACATCGAGAGAAAGCGAAAACACTGGAAAGCATACGCTCGGCAATGGTATCATCTCTTTCCTATGCTAATACCAAAAGGTAAGAGGCCGTTTCTCTTGATTCTTGTAGTTTATTACTATATTTTGGAAAGTCGTGTCATTTTTTCTTCAGCGTAGGTGGTTATTTTGGAGTAAGTAATCCTTTTAATATGTATTTTCATTAATCTTCATTTAATAATTCCTAAATTTTGTATTCATTATTATAAAATTTCTTCCTGTGTGCATTTGAATTAATGGTGAAAATGTATGTTTGGCGGTTGATTCCAAAAGATGACCAATCCAAAATGTTGATGTAATGAGTTTACAGTATTATCATGTGTAGTGTATGCTAGAAGTTACCTAGAAGTGTTGGGTTCCATTTTTTCTTGTAACATGTGCACATCCTTTTTATTGGGATCTCCATGCATCAAAAATATCAAATGTATTATTTGTTTCCTAAAATTCATTTTTATTAAAATTTAGATTCGGTGCATACCTTTTAGAATCATGTTCATTTGTTATAATTAAAGTTATTGTAATGATTAAGGTGGGTACATGGATGGTTACAGATAACCCATTCCTAGCATTTTTGCCCCCACCTAAAATGACACTAAACACTGCAACTCCCTGCTACAAAATGTACAATTTCTTTAAACAACCAGTTTAGATGGATTTTTGATGAACACACAGAATGATCGCTACTACATACCTAAAAACAACAACCGTTGCATTTTAATATACAATTCGATAACTCTGCATATACTATACCTTTCATTCAATCCAACTTACCTGATCTCTTTCTCCCTCTGTCTTGCTTACCTGGATTTCCATCAACAACCTTTCCTCCTACACTACTGTGTCTGGAAATTCTTTGTTCGTTTTCCTTTTCCATCCATTTCACTTTTTTTCGTTGTTCTCCACACCTACATCTCAAAAGCCTGCAACCTATGCTTGTCCTGTTCCCCCAATAACCTAATTTCTGAGTCAAAGCCATGCTCAATATATTCTTAACTAGTCTGTTCTGTGCATCTTTACTTAAGGTCTTTGTTAGCAACTCCATTGTTTTTGTAAAAGTTTTTTACCTAATGTGACTCTTCGTCTCATGATCTTACCTCCTTTTACTGAAACTCTTTCTAAGTAGCTAAAATATTTTACCTTCTCTAGTTTATGGCATTAAACTTTAATGTTAATCTTTGGCTTCTTCTTTCTTGAGAACTTTATTGATTTCATTTCCTTTTAATTGATTGACTCTTACCTATCACATTGGTCTTAAGCCCACCTTCTTTCATTTCTACCTCCAGTTCAGTTGAAAAGCACCGGTAATAACAGATAACTCTGTCTTACCTCCCTGTCCTCAGTCATATGCTCAGCCTAATTCTCAATCCTCTATCCACACTTGTGCAGTGAACATGTACAGATCCCTGATAAATCATCTATTCCTTCATTCTGCTCCTATTTTCTGTAATATTGTCCTTGATTGATCCCAGTTTACTCTGTCAAATGCATTTTTTAAATCCGTAAAGGATACAAATATCCACATTCTGGTTATATTTTATAGTTGTTTGCCCCTTTCTCCATTATGTAATTAATTATCCTAAGTACTATGTTGGCGAAATCATATTTGTCTTATATTCCTCACGTACTGATGTTTTTCCCTTTTCTGGGATGGGGATCACACTTATCTAACAGAGACTTCTAGATTCCTTCCTATTAAATGCTGTAAATTACTCTACCTTCTGTGTTTTTCCTAAACCTTTATGTACACTTAGTAAACATATTGTGAGGATATAATATTGGAATTTTTTGTATGTTCTATGGAGGGTCTGAAATTGAATTGTACCAACATTTTCCTCTAATTAACAAATATAAGATTTTAAAATGAAATTTTCTTCTATATCAAATGTAGTTATTGCTGAATGATTAATTCCTATCATTCAACCCTCTGGCAAACATAACTGAATGCTTGTACAATTACACTCCATATATCTTCTCATGGGCAAGGTAGTCTAGTTTCTAGAGTAAGTGAAGAAAGTGAGTAAAGTGCTGAGCTAGGTACTTACCAGAGGGTTTGGGCTTGATTCCGGGTGATGCCTCTGGGCACCCTCAGCTTAACCCAAGCCATCTACCATTTTTGGGGTAAGGTCATCCTAGGAAATCACAGGTGGGAAAGGAACGGGCTCCCCTATCCGAATGTGTGAATTTCACATTCCGTTGGACTTAGTAATGGAGCTTAGAGCTCTACCCTCATCTACCAAACCAACCTTTGGGTTCGTCTCTGCGGTTATATGTTCTCGCAGATTTGAAATGCAAACTTTTATTTTGAATTTACAGGAATCCAGATCACAAATCCTTGGATACTGGAGGAAGAGCATTCTGCTCACAAGCTTTAGAAACAAAATCGTCAGGACCTGAAGTGAGAGACAATGTGGCACCAGGAAAAGAAATGAATGAAGAGGAGTTGGATGAGGAACCAACAAGTGCAGCTATCCCTGGTCTTTGCTTGGAGGAAACTCCAACTGAGAGGAGGTTTAGGAAAGATCCCATTTCATCATCAAAAAAGTCTGTGTCAGTGATGAAAGCTCCTCCCCTTTCAGTAGAAGTGTATGACCATCACAATCCATGTGCAATCTCACAGAGACAGCCTCCTACTGTGAGGGTGGAGAGAACATCTTTAAACTCTCAGGTTCGACACTTTTCATCATTTGATTATGTTAAGTGAAGCATAGTGCTTCTTATCTAAGTTTATCATTATGTATGTACAAATCCTTGATAATTGGCATGAGATTACAATGTTTTTTCGTAAGCTTTATATTCATTGAAATGAGGATCCTAGAATTTTTTGGACTATTATTAAAATGAAATTTTTCACCCACCATAATACTTGTTGGCACAAGTTATTGTGTTTGGAAAATTGCAAAGTAACTGCAAAAAGAGTCTTTCATAAGAAAAAAATATGCGATATTCATGTGGCATCTTGAAATTTGTGAGTAGTTGATGAAACTGGATTGCATTTTTTTTATACCCACACACATTTGTTTTAAATTTGCAAAATTTTCAATTCCTCCCTGTGAATTTGTCTCTCAATAATTAAGCATTTTACATGTACATAGGACCATGATACCTAAAAAATAAATGCCAAGAAAAAATACAAACATATATACCACTTGGGAATGAAATAAGGAAGCATGGAAAAAAACAGATTCACAGTAATACCAATATCATATCATCAGTAGGAATCAAACCAAAAATCTATAGCAGAACATGGAGCAGCTAAAACTTGACAATAAGTTATACATTAACCTTAAAAAAAACTGCCATTAAAAACAGTAAATCAACAGTAAGCCAGTTTCTAGGGCAGAATGATAAAGCTAAATCAGAAATGCAGCTTGAGAAAGCTTCGCTGCACCTTGAAATCCTGTTAATCCACTAATATAATTTATTCTCCAAAGACCACTAAAAATTGGTTTAGGATTTGCCAAGCAGTACAATCAATAACAAATTGGACAACACAACAGAGAGAAAGAATAATAATCAAATGAAGTACCCTGAAAAAATTCATTAATAGAGTTTAGTGTGAAGAAACAGCTTCACTTGTTTGAATGAACTTGTTCTCTTTATGACTCTTAGCTGAGGTGTGTTAGCTTGTTATAAGTGTGCAGACCAAAAGAGGTTTTGGACCCCTTAACTAACTCCTTGTAAAATGCCTGCGCACGTCTGAACTTTTAAGGAGCTTTCTAAAATTGGACTTGATGTATAGCACTAATGCAAGAAAATAAACACAAGGGAGGGGGAGGCTGGCTACTGAGACCAACAAAAATGGTAGGACATGGTGGACTTTATGGGGCAAATGCCATACCTCAAACCACCTTTTGAAGTGAAAACATCTTACGGCACACTTCTGAACCGGCTTACGGAATGCCACGAGCATGACAAAAAAACTGACACCAAACTATTGGCTCTCTCTCTCATGCTCTCATCCTCAGATCCACAGTGGTCTAGAGCATGCCACTCGTTTACTCTCTTACATTGTATTCCACGTAGGCCACTTCCTCGTGTCTTCTAATGCGTTCAGTTTTTATAACAATCAGTGATCAGGTGTGCCTGTTGCAGTTTCATTATGGCGAACATAAGTAGCGAGGATGAGGATTCACCTCCAATCAATGTGAGTCAGGTCGGTCCACCTTGGCACACATCAGTACATATTTTCCTGATTAAACGTATACCTTCAATGATTGTCACACAAACTTCAGCAGACATTTCTCTGACAAAACTTTTAACTGCAATTGCCGCAACCGATATTCATGCAATACCTAGGTACTAGTACTCATTTATTTTCTTTACGTATGTGTGTATACTCCATGCATGTTTCTATATTCATAATAATTTCTATTCTTATGATGTATTTTAGTAATTTTATTGAAAAACTTCCTTGGAGATAAACAGGGAATGAGTGAAAGAGACAGAAAGACAGAGAGTGGACATGTTGTAGTGGAACTCCTGTGCTAACCATTCCTTGTACGCTTTAATATGTGAAGGGGGAGTTGTTATAGTGTCAGTATAAGTTGGTTCCCATGTGCTAACCTGTACTGATGGCCTCCCTGTTGTCGTAGGAACATAAGAGGGTCGGGTCGGACTAATAAGAAGCCGAGTTAGTTTCCAATACGTACATATATTAGCGGAAGGCAGTCCAACATGCAGCTGCCAATCGGGCATCCCACAGGCTACAGAAAGTTAACATGTTCTCAGACACTTACATGACTAGCCTACTGCCTACTATAGGGGCACTAGTCCGATCCCGAGGATCCCTGTCTTGACAGTCAACCAACTGGTCGGCACTGCGACACAATCCTGTCTGTCGAGGTTCTGGTCTGGATGGTCAGACCACCAGTCGACGCAGGGTAACGGGGCACTAGCAAAAGGATCTGATCTGATTGAGAGTCAATGGACTAGAGCTACCTCCCTAGGGATGGCTGGCTGGATGGCTTATAAACAGTTCTTATTGTGGAAGGGACAGCACTTGCCATCCCCTTGGAGTGACATAGCATTTGGCAATCGCGAGCCGGACATTGGCCATTGACCCATGGGGAGGGGAGAAGTGCCTGGGCCTTATGGCCCATGCAAACAGGATGATTCATGTAAGGCACATTTCCTTGCAACACTGTGGTATCTGCCCTTGACTAGGGAAAGAAATAAAGAGTTACCAGCCCAACGATATTTATGTGTGGAAGTTTACACTTATACCTTGTGTCCCATGACACAGCTTTTTTCTGTAATATGAAGATTTTGATCACCATTGGAGATGAGCCCCAGAATATGTTAGCTTCTAAATGAGCATAAAATTGACTATAATATGGGGTCACTAGTACCCCGCTACTAACAGTAGATCTGATGAACACTCCAGGAAACATGTGGAACTCAGGGTTTTGACCAGCTTTTGAACATGTTCGCCCCTAAATAGATGAGGAGAATTGGATACCAACGAATTTGACACCATGAAGTAATCTTGACATTGTATGCACGATAATTCCTCAGAGCATCCTGCTCCTTTAAAGCTCTTAAAAATTCACAGTGTAAGAATAAACCAAAGTAGCTTAATTGGTTAAAGTATTCTGACAAAAATTGAGGGATACGGGTTTCGAGTCCCAGTTCAGGCAAATGATTTTTACATTGTGAAGTTTTTGCACATGTATGCACAGCAGCAGGTGACTCCAGCTACTGTTGTGGCATTTCTCACAGTTATTTTGATAGTGACTTTTACCCATTACCACACAGCTTTTAGCCCTTTGTCCTTACGGAGTTTACACACATGAGCAAAATGTTTAAGCATCTGCAACTAATTTTCCCAGTGGCCCAAACCTTTCTATTTGGTCTGTTGACTGTCTTGACATGTATGGGGGAATTCACTATCAAAAATATATATACATCACAGCTTGTCATAAAATAAATAGAAACTCCTGTTAAAGTTTTCAGAATCGTTAACTTCTTGCCAACTTTCTTGAGCAAGTTTATGAACAAAAGATACAGGGTTTTCAGCATTAAAGATACACTTATATACCTTGGTTGATGATGAATATTCTAGCTGGAAGACACAATAACTAGGATAATGGTCAGGAATATTTTGGTTATTGGTTGTTTCCCATTTTGACATAGTGCCTTTTCTATTAGGCATATGCCTAACATAGTGTCTTTGTTACATGCTTAATTATTTTCAGACGAATGCACGAGAAGCAGCCGAAATGGAAATGAAAGAAGAAGCAGAAAGACAGGCTTCAGGGATTGGGGCTGAGGATGATGCCAGGATAAAAAGAGGGAAGAAAGCTCTGGCCAAGGAATTAGTTCGGAGAGATTTTGATCGACTTATGACACGAATGAGCGGTCTTGCGAGGGAGGAGCGACTGGCACGTGTAACGGAACTTCCAAAATTGCCGGTGAGCTATATTCTTGTAATAAGTTCAATTCTGTTGCTAAGAGTAGAGTCCTGCAAATCATTGACTGTTAAGTACATTGACCGTAATGGTATTTTGTGTTGAATGATTGACTTGGAACTGCACTTAAGCTGCTGCTACATGGCTGTTCCTATATTGAATTGTAAAAATTATGGTGGACCAAAATACGTGTTTAATTTTTTCAGCTTATCAATTAATCATGTCCCTTAAAAAAGTGTTTGAGTAATTAATCACACCTCCACTGTTTCAGGGTAGAGTTGAGATTTGCTCTTATTTCTGAAGAAATATTATCTGCTATCTTGGTAACTAGGTTAGCTGATCCTAAAATTCTTAAAGGACATTTTAATGCATTCTCATACTTTATTATTCACTTGAGGCTTCTCTGATTGACTTTGAAGGAGTTTCCTGGTCTGGGCAAAGTTTTTATTTTTTTTAATGTCGGTAGTTAAGTTGACCTCAAATGATCATGCAATCCTTGCACAATTACTGAAGTTAGATTTTATCTTGAAGTGAAAGTGGCACCACTAATGTTGTTAACCAACCTTTGGAGGTGCCTACATCATGAAGTGTGTAACTGAAGTAACATTTTAAGTCATATGATGATATAATTGGGTGATTAGCTTCACCAACTCCTCCAATCCAATCTTGTTATTATGTATTTATCTGACCAAAAACTGGAATCAACGTGTCAAATAGGTTCCACTTTGAGCTGTTGCTATAAAATCTACAGTCTATGTTCAAGCAAAATAGTGTTCTTATAAAGCCAAAAGATAGTAAGGTATATGATGATAAAAGTAATCTCTTAATTTTACTTGGAATTTCTTTTGTATCTATCTAGAAACATTGAATCACAATGAATAAATAGTGATTAATTATTTAGCAAATTATTAACACTTTGTGCTTGTTACAACATTATTTAAAAATTTTTATAGTGATGAAAATAATTTCAAGTATGGCCTTCCTTTAATTTATTAAAATTTCTACTCAACAGTACCATAGAGTGAATATCTTTAATAGGTCTGTACTTTGTTATGGTACTAATCTTCCTCAAAGTTAGTTTCTCCTGGAATAATAGTTTAATGTTTTAGTTTTCATCCTGCCAGGCTTTTCTGGGTCTTATCCCTATTTCTTTATTTCCATGGTCCATGGATATAATGGGTGGGACTCTTTTATCTGGTTTTGTGTAATCAATTCATCAAATACTTGCTTTATTAATGCAAGAATTTCACAGAGCAAAACTCATCCTCCTAGACCAGGGTTTTAGTTGGCATCCCTCGATTTCCAACAGAGTGCTTGAATTAGACAGCCAGAAATTCATAACGTAAATGGACACCTGGGTAGTTTTACTGGGTAAAGAACTCACCAAAAAAATCTAGGAATCCTGGTTCAAATCCTGTTCTAGGCTTATGATAGTTATGCTGTGAGATTCTTGCATTCGTATGCACACTGGCAGGTGACTCCATTTTAGTTACTATAGCGGCATTTCCCACAGATTTTTGTTTTACATGCACATCTGGAATGATTCTTTGTTAAAATGTATAGTTCTAAATTCTCTGATTTGATTTGTTGCACTGCAGCCGGAAATTTATATGAATGAGGAAAGAACTGCTATGAAAATCAGGAAACAGCAGCAGGATTTGGAGTCTGCTTTTGAAGGAGTCCTTCATGGAAACAAGGGGATCAGCATTAGAAAAGATCCACTTCAATCAAGGGAGGATGATGATCAGGTGCCTTTGGTGGTGGAGCAGGCAATTTTCCCTGAGAAGTGGAAGATTAATTGGAAGGTCCGAGAGGTTGAGCCATCACTCCAGAAAGTAAATGTGGGCGTATGTGACCGTGGTATGTGTTTAATTACTTTTTATGGTGCATACTTTGAAATGAATGATCAATGTTAATTAATACAATTTATTGCTTTCTGCTTTAACTTATCTCCTAGATAACGTAATTAATTCATTTTTTTAATGTTACCAATAGAGGAGGAGGAGGAGTGGATATTTTTATACCAAATTTTGCTAAATATCATAATTAGGTAAATATGCTGCAAGTGATGATTTCATCACTTGCAGCATATTGCTTTGCTGGAAACCTAAGTGAAAAGGAGAGATATGCTAATCTTTCAGTTAAATTTTCAACAAATTGCAATGTAGGCAGTGAAATAAATAAAGAAAATATGCATTAGCTATAGTTCTTTAATTAACCATGATTGTTGTTCTGAAAATCAATTTAACTTGTGTATAGAAATTTTGACTTGACAAAGTAACCCTTAGAAAAGCTAGAGAATATAATTGGAACTTAAATCAGTTTGAAATTAAATAATAAAAATAAAAACTATTACATAATACCATAGAGTAAAGACCCTATGCTCTCTGCCTATACAAAAAACGCTCTTTAAATAGTAGTTCACAACTTCCCGAGGGATGTCTCTACTG
>LYUA01003149.1:140739-152941 GCA_002093875.1 Calopteryx splendens
TTGAAAATCCTGGAAAAACCTTGAATTTCATTTCATAAGATTAGTAGACATCCTGGTACAGTTTATCTCTATACATGCATTCATGTTGGTTTCTAATATTTTATTTCTTGCAGCTTTTACACTTTTATTCCATTAGTTTTACATTACAATCTTTCTTGCTATGCATTTTCTCCCAGATCTACTTTTGAAAAACCAAGTAGTAAGTAGTCTGTTCCACGTTCATCGCCTCTCGTTGCCCCTGTGTCTGACATTAATGTTCTCAGTATCTCATCATATACAACAAAATCAGTAATGCTCCAGAAATCGGCCCTTTTTCAGCGCAAATAGATAGATGGACATATGGCCAAACAATCCTTTTTCATGCACGCACTCAACAAACCTTCTCTATTGTCATTCACTCGAGGGTCACCACATGACCCTGGCACTTTTCCAGAGGTGTCTCTTCTGATACCACCTAACTATTAATGTCTCCTAATCCTGTTCCTTAACCAGGGTCACACTCATTCAAAATTTCTTAATTTTGCCATCATGCTTAAACTCTAGCCATCCACTGGTGCATAAAAAGTTACAATAGAAACTGTCAGTATACCCATTTTCATTGGAACCCAGAGAAATCTGGGGAACATTAACTAATATTTAATTTTACATGCATCCTAGCCCTCTAATTTAGGATCAAGCCTACATCCTGATTACCGAGCACACTGGTCGACCTCTGAAAATCATGCTAAACCATTGCCATTAATTTCAGTAAAATCACTCCCCTTGCACTTTGTTTCATATACACACAGGACTTCCATTTTTCTCCCAATCATCTCATTCACAAACTCTTGCTCCTTTCCAATGCACACCTCTCACGTTCTAATCACTGATAATCAAAGCATTGTCATATTTGTGTCTTGATGGACCTATCTTATGCAATCCATGTCACCCATCGATTGTCTGAGGCTTTTCATTGAAATTTAAAAGTATTGAAAGGTTGGGTATGCAAAATAACCATCCTTTGCAGCACCTGTGCTACAAGTGAAACCAAAGCCTATTAATGCCCCAGGCCATCTCTCAGGATTACTAACTAGCTAAAGTTCAGAGACCTTGATAGCGGCATACGATTGGTCACACTCGACAACTAAGAATGTGAATGCAATGCACTAAAGCACAAGGACATGTGATTTATTAATCAAAATACTCACCTGTATTATTTTGGGCAGGTCTTAAATTTTCCTTAATCTTTCAGGATTTGACTACCGCAGTTGTTGGAACTCAGCAGCAGCTAGAGCCACTGGGAGATGCCCTCAAGGCTTCTGAAGTTATTCAGCCTAAAAGGGTTGGGTCCCCTCCTATGAAAATAGATGGAGACATGGACACCAGCAGTAACTGGCTAAAGAAAATTGAAAATCTGTTTTTGGAAGCAAAGAATATTCTTCCAGACTCTACAGCAGGAACCAATGCATGCCAGCGTGAGGATGAGGAAAACTCGGATGCATCTCTACCTGTGTCGGTTGCCTCATTTGCTGACTCAAATGGGTTCCCAGAAGACCTAGATGCAGCCTTACGATTATTAGGGATCTCGCCCTCCGTCCTACAGGGTAGGAAATCACCGGCATCGAAGGAAGTGTCCCCAGTCAGTTCCCACCAATCCAGTTCATCACAAGCGTCACTTAGAATCACTCATTCCCACCCAGCCAGTCCCCTGAAAGATGAGGTTGGTGCATTGCCCACTTTTGATGCCGAAAGTAGGGCAACTCTACGAGATCTGGAGGTGGAAGAGCAAGCTGGTGATTTTGAACAGCAGAAATCTTGGCTCCAGTTCACCCCATTAGGTTCTTTCAAAGACTTGTCTCTTGGCTCATGTGGTTCCAAGTCACTGGGCGTTGATAAATCTGTGGGCAAGGGAAAGCGCATCGAGGAGGTTGGTGGGTCAGAGCAACTGAACTTTCAATCCACTCCTATTGGCTCATTAAGAGACTTCACTTTTGGTTCTGGATCGTCCTCCATTTCCGAGCCCAGATCTAAAGTAAAGGATGGAATCGTCCGAGGTGCTTTCAGGAGCGTGGGGGTAAATTTAGTGGAGATTGAACCATCACCTTTGAGAGAGAAGTCAAGTCCAGAGCTTGGTAAATCCGATAAATCTGACCGAGGTTCTCCAATCATTCCAAAGGAAACCCCTCAGTACATTTTGAAGCACTCGACGCCATTCCACAGCTTCAGTGGTGAAGGGTCATCCTCCTCCAACTCCGAGGAGCGTAAGAAGAGTCTCACGTGTTTCCCTTTTGTGGGAGACTCGGCTCCTTCGTCGATCAGCGGGGGGAATGGGTCGGGAGGAGGGATGGATTGGAGGCATCTAGGTGACGAGAATGAGAGTGTCGCTCACAGCGGAGTCAAAGATTGATTTGAAATGAGTTTGTTGTTGGATGATTTCAATTTTATTCTGTTGTTTATCTTTAATTTATATTGTTTTTACCATTTTTTTTTGACGGGCTTATTTAGTCAACAGCTTATTCTTTCATCCAATGGAATGAAAGGTCAATGGACAAAACTCTTTCCGACATTATTTTTGTATTTTGATATTTGGTTATGATTGAGTTTTCCAGATTTGTGATTTTTGTTAAATTATTCATGTAAATATTATTTATTCATATGCGATCAGTTTTTAACATTTAATCTGGATGGTTAAGTGTGTGACTTAAAAGTGGGTACTTGGATGGTCATGAAATAAACTCCAGGTGCTTATGATCAGTAAGGTATGGCCACTCATGATATTATTTTCCTAGATAAACTGAGTGTGAAATAAATGCCCTGCAAATATAAGCGCATTATTTCTTGACTTTTATGATGTAAATAATTGGGATTGTATTAAGTTAAGGTTCCCTTGAAGATAAGTGAACTTTATATGAACTTCTTTAACTATGAACTGTGCAATATAATTGGAAAAAATCTTTCAGTTAATAAATATAAATGTTCCATTTTAATTTGTAAAGCATTTGCCTTACTCTATTAATTAAATACTAAACTTGTGCTGAAAAGTTTCACGTACCTAACCAAATTACGGCATGGCCATTAGAATACATTTTAGTTGACCCATTAAAATAACTGGCATTCTTTTGTGGTCAAATTAAGCAAACCTAATCATAAGAACTGTGAACATTTTATTTTGAACACTATTATTATTTTAACATTGATGCAAATGCCTTACCCTGATTTTCTTTTTATCTGCAGAGAATATGTAACCAAATGTAGTTTATGGTTTGGAAATGAACACACAGCAAAATTCTTTTTGAAGTGAGCATTACCATATCTTCATTGGTAACACTATGTAGTTGCTTTAGCATATGGGACAAGTTGCTCATTTCTTTAATGTAATGGCATACACATAGGCGGTAGAAAAGATGATGTTACATGTTTAGAGACAATTTTTCAAGGTGAAACTAAAAATCAATATATGTAAGTATCTTTTCTATCTTGCTTTTACCTTCTTGTGTTTCTTAATTATTCAATTTTAATCACTTGAGGTTATTTTCAGGAGTGTACAAGATACCTTTATGTGTATGGAAATTAACTCAAGGAGCAATTGGTTGAATATGATGAGCTTTTTGTCAATCTCATTAATTTTAAATTTTCTTTAGATAAAACCGGAGGGCTATGAATTATTTGCTCTTGATATCCGCAATGGGATAGCTTTTGTTAAAAGATCACTCAGAATTATATACTGGAAAGGCTGTCATGTAATGTGAAACTCGTTGCTTGTTTTTTAGCTAGAGCCCTATCATCAATATAGAATCTCACCAAGTCCTGACAAGGGTGAATGCAAAAAAGCAGGAGGAAGTGAACGAGGTAAATTTACCTTAGTTTTTGGGCAAAGCTTAACCAAGTTATTTTCATGGTTTGTATGTTCATCATTGTGCATGATTCTCTCCCTACAGTAAGAGCTAACAGATTTTCTGCACTGACGTAATCTTTGAAAACTATTTCACATGAAGAAAGTATAAATGTGTACAGTGTGGGCCAAACCCATGAATTATTTGTGCCAGAAAACACTTCGTGGGCCAGGTAAGCTCCTCAAGGTACCTACTTGGTGTATTGTCCATGCTTTTTGAGATGGGCAAGAAAGTTTAGTGGAATAGAAAAATGGAATTCAATTTTTGAAGAAAAAAAAAATACTTGACTTGAGAGAATAGTAGCTTAATGTGTAGTATAATTGGTAGTTTGCCTGTGGTCCTTCCATTGCATGCAATGAATGAAAATGTTTAATTCAACATTTTAATGTGTATCTTGAAATTAATGAGGTTGGGTGTTGATATGAAACCACAGCAAAGACTAGAAATGATTACGGATGGGATATTAAGTTGCCTCATTTCATTCCGTAATACCTGGATACAGCTGATATTGAGAGGGGATTGCCAAAAGTTTCTGAGTAGCAATATTAATATGTACTTATCAAAAGAAGAATAACTTCACAATTTTTTATTATTTTCGTATCACCTTCAATATCTCTGGATTGAGGAATTCTAATAATCAGAGGAAAGTACCAAGTATAATTCATGGATAAGTATGGATTAACTGGAGCAATTTATGCTAAGATATAAATACTTCAGCATTCTTGTTGCTCCAAAAAATGGTTGCTTGCAAACCTTTCAACAGTAGAAAAATTATTTGGAGAAACGGTGCTTGAAAAATGATATGCTAAAGTAAAACTTTTTCCTCTAGTTCTGTGTGTGGCATAAATACATGTTGGACCTTATATTTTATGAGGTTTAAGACTACTAGCAGATGGCAAGAATTAAAGCAATATGGAATTGATAAGGTGACTGATGGAAAATTATATGAAAAATCCAGTTGTACTTACACAAAGTGGGTTTTTAAGTTGAAAGCAGGAAGTCTAATTTCGCTAACCCTCTTCAAAACACTTTCACTCATCCCAAACAGTTATGTAAACCAAGAGGTTGTTTGGTACGCTATTGGCAACCCACAGTTTGGATTGGATATGCTTCATAATTAATTTTTTTTGGTTCAGGCATTTTTTACTTCTAGTCTAATATTTGCTTTTAGAGACAGGGTGCATGTTTCTGTTTTAGCCCCCTTTCTGAATGACAATATTACTGGAGCAGCATACTGGTACATATGGTAATGCAGTGCATTCATTGATAAATTTATGTATGAGACTATATATATGTATACATATATATGAGCATGGTCTGGGGTGTTCCTAATCCCATTCCAATCCACCTTTGAAATATTACATTTGCCGGTGAAATGAGTCACTCTATTGATGGTCTGTGCATGAGTGATGGTCAGATGCCGCTTACTCTTAATTGGCATGGGAAATAAATGAGACCTGACTGGTGGGCATATAAATATATTACAAAAGGTAAGCAATATATTTAAAATGCAAGTTGTTTGTGCTCTAATGAGTGAAAATGGGTAAAAACTTTCATGAAGGATTAAGATTTTTACTAAGGTTTTTCTGAAACAATGTCTCAGAACACCTAGTGAACAGTCCCATCAAGGAACATTTATTTTGATATGACACTTTTAGGAACATCTGCATAGAAAACATTCACGAGTGTTACATGGTATTAGTTTTTGGCCTTTTGTGCATGTGTTTATCAGAGATAAGACAAACACACTTGGTTTATACAGTTTTATTTTTGCACTACCCAGTTTTCGACTATAAGGTCATCTTCAGATTAACTGCAGAAGATATTTTTGCACATTGGGTATGTATGCATCCCCCATGGAGCTGAGCACTTTAAGCACACCGATTGCTCCAGTCAGTTGACTGGATCAATGCTAGGTCAAGGAGGGAAGAGTGGAAAGCATGTGGTATAATAAATGACACCTTGTATGCTTCATGCTCTCACCTCCTTGACCTTAACATTGTTCCGGCCAACCGACTAATCCGTTAAGTGTTCAGGTCCATGTAGTCCAGGATGTATATGTATATATGTACAAATTATAGTCGAAGCCTGGTTAGTTTTAATATAAAATTGTGGAAAAACCAAGTGTTCTTATTTTATGATGAAGCATTTCCATCAAGTAATGGCTGATACCACCAACTTGCATAACTGTGTAAAGTTGCATTTAATTGGTGGAATGCATTGAAAAAATTGTTGTCATCACAAAATGAAATAAAATGTAGCACACACTACTCAATGCAGTGGACCCGACCAACGAGGTGACATTAACGTGCTACAATGTGCATTCAAGCTGTTCCAGGGGTTTGGTCAGAGAGAGGGAAGCAGAAGAAGTGTTGTAAGGGACTTAACAAATTGAGAAAGGTGTGAAAGAGATGAATGCTTTGTTCAACTTGAGGACATGGTCTTTTAACAATACTTTTATTTTCTCATTTGCATCATGAGTAATGTAAGAAATATGTCAGACTTGTTTGTTTTGGGCAGATTGGTCACTTGTCCTTAAAAATTTAGATAAATTGGGGGATTATTTTTTATCGTCAAGGAATCCAAAAAAATCGACCGGGAAATTTAAAATTTACACCACAATGGACATGCACCAACCAGCGACCAGATCCTCTTTATGTCCCTTTTTTTTCAACTGAATCGTATCTCAAAAGAAAATATTTTACACGAAAAAACTTCTTGTGATTTGGAGAAGATTTTTGTGATACGTCACTCAATATCTTAATACTTTAACTTTGTATTTTACGATTGTGGTATTTTTTAGTGTGTCAATGATGTTATGCGTGTGATGGATTTGATATGATTAAATTTGTAAATCCGCTCTAGGGGCTTTGTATTAGTCCAGTCGGCCTCTTGACTCCCTTGGATATGAGCCTTTACTAGGTACCTACATTTTCCTTCCCCGTTTATGAGGAAACCGGATAGAGCTCAGGAAATTGTCGAGTGATACCTTAGGGTCTAGGGTAATACGAGCGGGGTGTTAACAAGGATATAAGAGGAATTATTCGTAATTTTTAATGCAATAAATCTCTCCTCTTGGGATTTCTAAATTCACGAGAATTTCTGACAACCCCTGACGCATTAGCCTTCGCCTCGGGCCAACGCTTGAGCATGGGAAGGTGGGGGAGGAGCTGCACTCAGCTTCGATATCAAATAATATTAAAGTTGTTCATTGTCAACTAATTTTCGAAACGCGGAACCGGTATTATTTTGGGCAACCTTAACGGCCACAGGATATTTTTCGACGGTCCGTGAAACTTACAAAATGTCGAATTCTAATATAATTTTCTCCTTCGGTTCCTCATGCTCTACCCCCAACCCTTACACTTCGTGTAAAATACCCATCCCATTCCTCCCTCTTTCCCGCTCGCATAAATTCCTCCGTCTGTCACAGAGTTCACTATCGCCTCTCAACAGTGCCTCCGACTACTTAGCTGAGCCTTTACCCCTACCATTTACCCCTAGATGAGCTATGAGATAATTGAGCCTTAGATGAGCTATGAGATAACTGAGCCATTTACCCCTAGATCTTTAGGTCTTCCGTTTAAGTATGCGCTCCTTCCCTTGTCTCATTTTCCGTTCATCTAATTTTCCCCATCCTCCATGCTCACTTCTCAAAAGCCTCAAAACTATGCGCATCCTCTATCCTCCAATACCTAGCCCGTTTCTCAAAGCCATCAAGTCAATTTACAAGTCCCATTACAAAAATCGTAGCTGACATTCCGAACCACACACACTCCGGAAATTGGATTGATGGGTACTGGAACAGATTTATTTTCGCTGGGAGGCTCTGTGTGAATAAACTACAAGGAATTACATGTAGCTTTGAGGAACGAAAGATGATTTCCTTCTGAAGTCAAGTTGACTCCCATTGCCGATTTTAATCACCAAAAGCGCCATAATGGTTGTGTGCCGCGTGAAAAACGGAGTGGCAGGAACAACAAGACGTGCGGAGCGGGAGGACGGGGTTCAAATAATTTTGTCGCCTGGAATATGCAAGATCGCCTGGCGTATCCGTTCTACCGAAATTCTACGAATAAGTTTCACCAGGTTTTATTTGCGTTTTTCCTGGGATGTAGAAGAAACATATCAAGAAGCTGACCTAGAAAACTATCGAGTTGTCGTGGACGTTTGTTCGGCATGGGTTGCACAAAGATTCCTACAGGATGCATACCTATTTCTAATAAAAACCGCCACATCGGCGTTTTCTTGTTAAAATCGCGCGTCTCGGACTTCGATTTCCACCATCTCCCCGGAACAAGGGCTGTGCGATGCTCGAATTTGAATATCCCGTTGCGATATTTGTTGTTATCGCAAGAGTGTCTCTGCATCGACTCTGCGGTATAGTCTGGCGATATCTCACATAATATCGTATGATATAGCACATGCTATTACATGACATCACGTGATGTGTCATTCAATGGTAGAGGGAGGGCACACATCGACAACATGCGTAGCCAAGGAGTGGGGATCGCTTCGGCATTACTATTTCAATGTCGATTTTCAACCCCACCCCCTCTACAAGTGATTTACCTTCTTTACCAGATCTTCATCGGATGAGATCGCGCAATGGCGCATGATATCCCAAAATAGGATATGCGATACATATCGTAATATCACAAATATACGATACATATCGCATTGAAGAGTGGCTCAATATCGCACTGCGATATTACATGAATATCGCGCACCATCACGATATTAAATGAATATCTGAACACAGCCGGAACCCCCTCCCACCGTCCTGTTTCGTTAACTATCGTCAGCCAAATGGAGCCTCCGAAAGATGCTTCTTTTGAAGGATCCGCAAATCATTCTCCCGGTGCCGCATTTCTTATCTCATCCCTCCCCCCGCTCCTCTCCTCCCCCCATCGCTCCCAAGCCATGGTATTTACTCATCTCTTCCCCATTTCCAATCTGCCTCCGTCCTCTTCCCCTGCCTACTTCGGCGGACCCCCGTCTTGTTTCTCCATAGCCTCTTCCCCCTCGTAGCCCTCCCCCCGCCCTCCTCCCCAGCGGGCCCCCGCCTCCATTCATCCCTGCTCCTAATGCATGCCGAGATCTTCCCGTTTTCAAATCGCTCCAGGCGGCGTTGTTGGTTTGCGCATCACTGCACAAATGCGCCGCAACCTGAGGTGAGAGTGGTCGCTTTAGGGTGTGCTGGAGGCGCCCCTGCCTGATTTTGAGTGCGGACCCTTCCATTTACGAAGATGAGTGATTCTTGAGTCGAGGGAGTACATCCTGGTGTCGACCACATTAGAACGTCGGGATCTGTGATACACGTCCACTTCCGAGACTTAATTTTCCCACAGTTGGGAAGTTGATGGAATAAATTTATTCGATCCCGTGAGAACCCCTTCCTTTGCTTGAAGGAAATATCCCTAGGACAAGATGGAAGGCCGAAACTGCCTTCACGAAGGAGACCAGGATAGCAATTTGTCGCGAAAGAAACGAGACCGATAACATTTGAGTGATGCGATTCTCGTAAATGCAACGCCGTCTAGAAACTGATTTCGCTCGCGACTAGTTTACAGCACGCTCTTGGGTGCGGTTTTCACATTTCCGAGGACGCCACAGAAGGAAACCGAAACGAGAACGAACATTGGCGTAGAGCATTTAGCCAAAGAGTGGGACCTAACCGTTCGGGGGTAGACGGGAACCCGCCGAACCGAACGTTCGCAAGTGTTTCTTCTACTGTCCGGAGTTCTGGGTACCACCCTGCTCCTATCGGGAACCGGTTCAGCGGTCTCCGGATTCCCCTAAACTGGACACTGCTCCGAATTTCGCGTATCTCCGCTGGGTTACTTCCCCGATCCCTAAAAGTAAATGATGGTTCAGTCCATCGGCAGACCGATTTGCGGCCCGTTGGTGTTGTGAGGGGTGGTGTGTGCGCCGGGTGGTGGACCAGAAACAGACGGAGTCGAAGTGCATCGTCGCCCCTTCGCGAATCCTCTGGATCTCGGTGTTCGTCGTCGGGACGGTCGGTGGCGGACCAACCGCCCGCGTTCTCGTGCGCGACTGGTCCAAGTGTGAGGGGGAAGCGGGAAGATGTCCGATTCGTGTGGTTCGAGCGCCTGGGGGAGAAGGTGAGAAGGCACCCGGGAACTCTGGGGCGCCCGAAAGAGCCCCCTCAGGGCAGAGGCGCCGCATCGTCCCGGGAGACGAGAGGGAGGAAAAAAGAAGAGGAGGATGATCGGCCTACGTCGTGACCCAGGCCAATCAGGAGGGTTCAAGTGAAGACCTCGACACTCCCGCCGATCACCGCGCTGTTTGAGCCGAACGCTGGAGGATCCACCTGTGTGTGGAGTTGACTCATTTCCGAGTGTTACGAGACTAACCCGAAAGAAGGTGGGGGAAGTTGGAGCGATCCTCGACGCTTTCTTCATCGCAGCGGTGGAGTTTTAGGAAATTAGCCCAAGAGGTATTTAATCATCCCCGCATTATGGAGCGAGCGCATTTCACTAACCAGGCCCGAGAAGTGGCTAATAGTTAAAATATTTGGCTGTCCATTACAATCGGCTGTAGTTTTTCATCTCAAGATTGCTGCCTGAAGCCCTTTTTCCTCCGCATTAGGAGCTCTCCATTCGTCGTTGTTTATTGTTGATTCCTTAACCCCATGATAGCTCCCAAATCTTAATGATTTACTAATTTGCCCTAAGTTGTAGACACTTAAGTCTTCCTCTTGTAACGTTTTCTTTAATTTCTCCTATCCTTATTCTATTTACGATTTCATTTTGCATAAACGCATAAGAATTGGGACCGCGAGAGCTAATTCGTATTCACTAAATGCGAAATATCTCAATTCCTAGGTCTCACCTTAAATCCTCCGATGAATATCCGTACTTATTTAAAATAGCGTTTTTAGCCGGAATTATAAACAAACAAAGGGTAGAGTTTGATCTCAAGAGTGCCGATATACTTTTTACATTTGTTATATATCCTGATAATAAGAGAGAGGCATTGGTTACTTGAAATACTTAATTCATAACTGCCCTCACCTTGTACTGCCTGTCTTGGGCGTCTGAACCTTTTCGCCCTCGTACTTCCCTTGAGAATGAGCTTAATGCATATACCACCAAAATATGTTAATTAATTAACCACATAAGAGGGCCATCGAAAGTTTTGATTTGTCGTAGAAGAATATACATAGGAATAGAGCTCGCACTGAATTTATTTTCCTAGGCCCAACGGAACAAGAACAATAAAAATAAGTCTTCAATATGATCCCAGAAAAATGTATTTATCAATTTGCGGATGGGAGACTTCCTACTTCTCTAAACGTAGGCGGTCTAGTTAATCATTGAAATCGGAGGGTACTAACTAGATTCGGAGGTATAAGTGGAAGGAAAAGGAAATTTGAAAGTTTTAGATATGCCTTAACGTTCGCAATAGTGTATATTAGTTTTCCAGAAAACCCTCCATTTCTAGCTCCACTCGTTAGACTACTTATGTCAGTAGACGAATGTTCCTACTCAGGCGGAGGGCACTCTGAACTCGAAAAGCATCAATAACTTCCTCACTCTTCTTATTATGTAGTTTGGATAGTTAGTACCTGGTGTAGAATCACCACGTCTTACAGCTTAGATAAAGAGAAGCGCACCATATAGGATAAGAACCCTCGGTCCTGGGGCATAATATATTTTTTCATTTACTTGCAATTGCGTACACTCTGGAATTAGATTTAAATTGGAGCAATATTTCGTGAAATAACCGATTATTTCCTCATGAAGTATTCGCCAATAAATAATAATGTATCGTTTGTAAGAGGTGCTCATGCTTCATACTTTTGACAATGATTAATTTGCATCGTTTGTCAATGTTCTTCAAATTACCTATTATAATATGATTGGAAATAATTCAAAACATTCGCATTAGATATTGGATATGAATGCTTCATGTGTTTTTTAAAAGTTAAAGCCCATTGAGTCGTTTCCTCTGAGGAACTGGTAACTTTAGTATTGCCACCTTTGGTCGTGACGGGGTAAAATATAAATGTACATTTACCAAAGTACCCCGCGATCCACCAAAAAGGTTTGTAGAAGGGGGTGCAAGCACCGGTTGGAAAGGGTAAGGGATGAGGGAGTGGGAAGAGGGTTTGAGGGACATTTGGGAAGGTAAACTAGAGTGTACAATAAAATGCAATAGAATACATGCAAGACGGTTTCAGAGATTAGAGAATGTTTTAAGGTTCACTACGTTAGTTGTTATTTCAGACCTACTGAGTCATTGGGATATATATATATATATTCCTGATTTTATATATATATATATAAAATCAGGAAATGGAGGCA
>LYUA01003150.1:17717-27750 GCA_002093875.1 Calopteryx splendens
GTGGAAACCCGATAGCCATGCAGAGCCATCCTAATCCACGCCGCGGAAACCAACAACGAACACCTCTTCCCCATCTTAGATATCTGTGCCTCTGCACCCCTCCCCTGGCTGACCACCAACATCCACCACCTCCCAATCAGATCATTGTAGACACCAATAACCTCACTGCCACCCTCCACCCAAGCATTTTTTTTAACTTATATTATACTATTTAAAATATATATATATACTCTGTGAATTGTACGCAATGTAGCCATAAGAGACAAAACTGATCGTACCAGAGTAACAAATTGCGTTGTGGAATTTAGTTACTTTTCACCCTCTCCGACTGCAGCATTTTCATTTAAGGCATTTCTTAATTTCTCAGGCTTCTTTTAACCAGAAGATGCTATCAAAACTGCTGTCAGATTAAGATGTGAACCCAAAAAAATGAAGACATCAGTTATAATCATTTGTTGGAAACTTGGGTTTTTATGAAAACCTCAGGATGGGAGGGGGGTGACCAATTTTCTATTTGGATGAGATGTGGGTAACTATTCCTTGGTTGCTGAGGAGTTGGACCAAACTGAGGAGTTTCCCATAGACCCCGAGAAGAATTTAAGATTATTAACTAACCACAAAGAGACAGCCAAAACTGGATTTGAATAAATTAATATATATTGGTACATATTCAAAAGTAGAAGATTTTTTACTATTGTGTCCTTGTTATTTATCACATTAAGTCAATGCAAACAATAATTTACCCTATGTTAATAGGAAATTGCTTGTTGGAAACTACATTAAATATATCTACAAGATATTTTACCAACTTTCCAATGCATACCAAAATAAATAATTCAGTCATATGGTTAACAATTTTTATTTTTTTAACTCAATTTGATATAGCAATTATTTCTTCTGGTTTATAAATACAAAAGTAGTATGTGTGTGCTGTTGCATATTTGGTGGTAAATTATAGTTGAGAGTCGATACATGTGTACACTCAAAAAAACACATTGTTGTATTTATGCACCAGATGGGTACATCATTGCATCTTCAGTGGCACTATGAATATAATAAATAAACTTCCCCACAGAGTAAAGTGATAATATTCACATCAAATTGGAATTGGTATATTTGCATGAATTTCTTCACTATTATGCCCTGCCATCGACCTCGGGGACATGTATACTTGCTCAATTGGACATTTAATTTTTCTTTGCCTTAAAATTACCAGTCAACAGATTTCAGCACTCTCGCTCATCAACATACATGTCCATACCTACACACTTGCATCATGACAGTACAATTAGCTATCTAGTGATATTTTTCATACTTTATGAATAAAGGAATTTTGTTTTATTAAAAAAGCCAAGGACACCACAATAAGCCCACACTTTATAAACAGTGCTTTGTGTGTAATATTCATGTACAAACAGTTTTAATAGCTTTGGTCTCTCTTTTTAAACTTGAAGAGCTCTACATATTTGTCATAAATTCCTCTAGCAAATGCATACAATAATTCATAAGCTCAGGATTATGACTGAGAAAAATACCAAAACAAAGGCCACAGAAGAAATGCACCAAAATACATTATACAAAAAAAGGAATAACTGTAATTTGCATATCAATGCACTTATTGCAGTTCATATAACTTCCTAAGTTTTAAGCTATATTGTCTTTTCCCAAACCATCCTATATCCCTGACTTTCCCAATTGCACTGGGCACTGCTCTTCCTTAAAAGAAGAAAAAAACAGATTTTCAGCCCTATTTACATGTGTGTCCCCTTCTCAACTGCCTTCCTTTGAAGTTACATTAATAACTTTGACCTTGAGCCACATTTTTCAAGTCCTGCAGACACTGGAGTGTCTCAAAGAAAGTATTCTGTTCTGAGATTACACCTTGTCAGCTGGTCCCCCCAACCCTGGAACCTAGCCTCGCTTTCCCCTCCCTTTCTCGCCTCCGTCGCTGCTGCTCTGCAGCCCTTTTGGCCTGTCTCAATGCACGAACTTGTTCCCAGGCCTCATCTCCGGCTGCCTCATCCCATCCAGTATTTCCTGGTCCAGGTTCATCCCACACTTCCAGCTCAGAGTTAGCCTATTAATAAATCAAAAGTAACAACTTCAGAAAGTACAAAAATTCCACTGTAAACATATGAAAGAAATGTGTAGTAAAATTATTACTGGTCATTTCACAAAAACAACAGCTTTTCTGCAATGTTTTCTCATGTCTGGAAAATCTACAATTGTACACAAATTAAAAGGTATGAATTTTATATACTGTTAAACCATTATTTAGCCCAATGAGTAGATTATTTTGTTGTAAACTGGTAGGTCATGGATTCAAATTCAGGTGATGTCTTTACTTTTTATGTCCATGGCTGAAGCATTGTGATTTTCTAGACACCAACAGGGCTATTCCGAAACTCGTATGGTCGAGCCTTAAGGGTAAATCAACCTCAAGTTTGGACTCTAGTGATTAGGAGTAAGTGGTGAGCCTTTACTTTGGACCTAAATTTGGCCTAAAGGCCATCAAACATATGACCGACAAAGAAGGCAGTCATAAATCAGGCCTTAGAAAAAACAAACATGGCACAAGAGCTACAAAGAATACAGTGAGCCTTTTTCTTCATATTTACAACAGACAGAGCCTAACATTTGGGAGAAGGAGGTTGAGAGAGACTCAGTCTTTTTGAAGTGAATATGGATGTGTTCATAAGTTATTTCCGAGCTTCCAAAGCTGCACCACCCCTTTACTTCATGAGATTAGGCAGATTTTGTGGGAAACGGCATTTGATAGAGAAGGGTAGCTTTCATTGTCATTTCGTAACATCTTTCACTTTGATAGTTTCAGAACGAAGTTGTTTTTGGGGGGCACCTTCAGTGTACCTCTGTGAAACTATCCTCAGGAAAAATCTTTATGATCATACATATAGTTCATGATAAAGTTGATCAGACGATCATTAACCCTGGCAGCTCTTTTGGTGGTTTTCCTTAAACTACATGTAAATTCACTGATCCCCACGAATGCCAGTGAGAAGTTAAAATATACCTTAATAAATTATACATCACTTCAGCTTCCAAATTTGTAATTCATGATTAGTAATAAAAAAAGACCTTGATATTATAGCACTACCAATAGATGTCTTACTCCATTTCTCGTCATTTTATTTCCCTGGTATTTTTTTACCACTGCTCATCTACCTGCTTCTTTTGTGCTGACTTCTCGTCTTATGTTAATGTCATTTCTATGATTTTCATGCAATTGCCATTGACAGAGGCACCAAAAATATGTTTTTCGAACTGTGTTGATGCAAATTCTAATACTTCCCAGTGAAACCAACATTAGACAATAAGGCCTAGCTTTTAGATTTGGCTGCCGTAACTCAGAATCACATTTTACCAAATCAAGGTTTGAAGAAATCAAAAGGCTAAAGAGTTTCCATTGCCGCAACCTTTGTAAAAAGTTATTGGAAACAAGAAACATGAAGACTTGGGGTGGATAAGAGAACTGTACATTGGAGGAGGTGCATAACTGAGACAAGAGCATAAGTTTAGCTACACTGGGAAAAAATCCATGGGTTCCAAACATAGTATCAATTTTGGCCACCAGACCTTTCAAGAAATTATTTATATCAAACCAACAATTTCCGTGGAGCTACAGAAGGAAGTGACTGAAATTTGTCTTTAAAAGAAATCATCAATAATGGCTAATCATAGGTTATGGATTTCATTTATAAAGATGTTGGGAATCCACAGCAGAATCAAGGAGACTTGGGTGAAGATGTATTCCTGAAATAAAATCAACTGAAACTTTGCTCTAACTCCTTTGTACATTTGCATTGCAAATATGCTAAAACTACCTAGAAATTGAGAGAAGAGCAAGATATTTTGGAATTAGGCAGTGGGGTTTCAGCCCTTGGAATGAGGATTATGATATGTTGAAGCAGAAAGGCAATAAAAGGATCCGACGAAGGAGAATCAGCGGAGTGTTAAGAGAACTTGGCCAAGGGTTCAGTTCAATAGCCCTGTAGCAAGGGTATGGGACAATGGAGTTTTAGTTGAGTGTACATAAGTTCCTATTTTGAAAACAAAGCAGTGAAGATCAGTTGAAAGGCAGATTTAAGCCAGTTTTGACCTGTTCAGTTCAATTTAAGACCAAGTCAGTTTGTCACCTTGTACAACATTTTTTACAATTCTTATTATATTTCATTGATTTACTATTTAATTGATGGTGTGATGGTGATTGCTTTTTAGTTGCTTGAACAAACCTTATGAAAATATGTAAGGTTTTTTGTTGCATTTAGAAGATATTAAAAATTTCCCTTTTCTGATCCACAGCAACAATAGTGAATCAGCTAAATTTTTCACATATTTTGAATTACTTCTATGACCTTAAAAAATATGGACTTACAGGGAATGGTAGTGCTGTAGATGAAATAGCAAGACGGGGTGACCACACTGCACCACCTGAATTGACCGCTGGTGATTCTTCTTGCCCCTCTCCTTCACCTCTTCTACCTGAAGGTATCAACACCTTCTGCTGCCTAGTAATTCTAGGAGCCATATCCTGGAAAAATATGATCTTACTGTTACTAAATACTTCAATTAATGGACTGTCACTTCTATTATGGTTCAATATAGAAACATGGTCACTCCTTCACCTGAAAGAAATCTTCTGCTGGTTGATCTATTTCTCCATCATTTGGCTGTCTTATTTGAGATTGCCTATATAATTCGATCTGCTGTTGTATGGAGTTTATAGGCGGTGACTGAGTCTGGCCAACATCCGTAACAACTGAATCAGGACTAGAATTATCTTCCCAGGAATTCCAACTGAGTTCTGGACCATCCTTAAATGGCAACATACATGATCCCGCTTTACATTATTTTCCCGCACATAGCATTAAAAAATAATATGGAAAAAAGTTAAGGTACCTCTCTTTCGTTGCAAGATATAACATTATTTGGAACCACTCCAACGGCCGTTAAGGGGATGGGTGTGCATGATGAACTCCTCCTCCTTCGCCTAAAACAGCATAATGCGCGGCGAAATACCCCTAAGAACACCAAGATCAGACCTTTCAGCCGATTCACCAAAAAATTCAGAGCCATCAGAATCAAAGGTTCGAAAGAATGTCACGTCACCTAAGTAAATACGTCGAATTAGTATTCACCATTAACCTGAAATGCAAATATGAAAAAAATATCCTTTAAAGAGCACAATAAAAAAGAAATGTTGTGGATATGTACTTATGCCGTTTGCGAGATGATTGATGGTAACTAATCATCCGCTCAAATTTTCTTAGTTAAGAGTACAAAGAATCCAATAACCTTACGAAAGATTTGTATTTACAATACATTGAACTCACGATAAGTTGTTCAGTGATTAGGCTGTAAAGTAGGCCCTAACCGGCATTGGATGTTGTTGGTCATTTTTACAGCAAAAGACAGCCATCATAAAACAACAAAACAAAAACGAATATCAAATTCACAGCTCCATCGAATCGATGTTAGAGGGCGTGATTCCTTGTGATTTCTGTTCTTTTGTCCAATTCATGTTCATGGTCCAATTAAACGAGCATGCACGAATGTTTACGTTTGTTGTTTAGGTTGTCCGTCAAAGGTGTCCTCGAATTACATGAGGTATTCGTGAAAGGAATGTGCCATGCAAAAAGGTTTAACCTCCTTAGTGCTAATTTGAGAGAATTATCTCACTATATGAAAACTATTTTTCCCGTGGTTTCATTGTGTTGCGATTAAATAAGAACATTAAACACTTCAAATGGCACCGGCTTCGAATTTGGTGCAGTATGTTGTGGTTCGAGGAGATTTGGTAACAGCTTTGAAATGGCCTTACGGTGCTATCATAGCCCAGGCTTGCCATGCTTGCGTCGCCGTCACCCATATATTTTACGATGACCAAAATACGAAGGAGTACTTAACTGACTTAGACAACATGCATAAAGTGGTTTTACAGGTACAGTCTTGAAATATATACCCAGAAATATGTGTTATATTATCTTCTCAACTTCTGTAAGGGTAAATTTAATTCCAGGCTCCCAGCGAAGAAAGCCTTCATCAGTTAGCCAAATCGCTACAAGAAGGAGGGGTAGACCATAAAGTGTGGATAGAGCAACCAGAAAATTATCCCACTTGTGTCGTTACTAAGCCATATCCCAAGTCCGAAGTGCAAAAGTATTTCAAAAAATTCCAATTGTTCAAGGGTTGATTAGATTTCGTCATAACAGCGGAAGTTTTCTGAAAGTCTGAATCTTATTAACAAATGCAACAGTCAATATTGAATTTACTATGATAAAATTATATTTATTCGTATCAGCGACTTACGTGATGGCAGAATACTGTTTTACGTGCAGTTAAGCTTGCTGAAATTGTTTGCCAACAGTGGTAAATAATTATATACCCCATGTTCCACATTGCCTACGGACTCAATGCGATTCAAGTTGATTGGATGAAGTTTTAATTAGTGAACGTTATTTCGTATTTTATTAGTTGCTCATTAAATTGGGTTTTTGACCTATCTTTGTTGTATTTATTTACGTTTTCAAACTATGCACGGTTTTCTCAATCCTAAATTTCTTGCTGTGTTATCGATTTGTTTAACTCCTTGTTTTCCAATCTACACATAAACGTTTATCAAAAATCATTCCTTAGGCTATCCTCTACCCCTATCTATGCACCAGCCTCGTTCTACTACAAAGCGTATTTTATAAGGATTTTGTGTTGATTTTTTTTAGCATCAATATCAGTGGACAAATCCAAAATATACCCCCAGCTGAATACACATTTTTTTTCCATTTAAATATTTTGTTTTGCTCCAAATACTGGTTCTCAATCAACATTTTGCGAAAGATTTTCTCACTTATTTCCACATTGAAACACCATATGTATTCTTCTGCAACTAGAAGTTAGCCTCTGGTGCACAAATTAATGTGTGATAACTAATTTCAAATTATACTCTATGCAGGCATTCATATATCATGAGATCAGACAAGAATGATTTCTTTAAAGAAAAGTTCTGCACCCATTGGGAATGCAGGTACTCAAACCATAGACCTATTTTTGGGGTTGATGCATAATTTCTTTGCACAAAATACTAGACAATTAATTTGTACGTGATATTGGCTTATTTATATTATACAAGTTATCAGCCATGGCTCACCGTGTTTCATGCATCTGTAATTGATGTCACCTTGTACAAATTTATTTTGGCAGGGATTGATTTTGCCATTATTTTTTATGGAAAGGAGCATTCCATTAATAATATGATTGTGAAATCTGTGGGAATTGAAAATGAAAATCCCAATTGAAATATAAATCGTGTCTGTATATCAAATAAGTTTCCACATATTGTTTTGGTGGATTCTGCATTGAATCCATAGGGCATGTTTGTGATCACTTATTTTTAAGGGGATTATTTTTAGATTTTCATTTATCTAATAAAAATTATGTCTAGTTCAAATTTTTAAGTGTGTAAATGAAATCATTCATTTTCCCCTTGCCACTAACAATATTTTTGCATGAATTATTAAAATGCATAGGCTACCAAATTGAAACTTCAAATTCTATTTGGTTAATCTAACAGACAGAAATAAAGAACGGTTTAACAATATTCCTCCTTAAATAGTAAAGCGTCTGATTTCCTAAAAAAAACTTAATTCGTTTAGTTGATGCCTAAACTGTGGAAATCCATTCTGATTGGAAGAATATAATGTTCGATTTTGCTACATAGAAACTGGTCATTAGTGATATTTTTTTAATTCCATTTTAAGAAAAAGATTGCCATCTTTTCTACATTATCCATCTGTAATTCTTCTCATGGTGTAGCAATGTGATTTGTGCATTCAAGTGTTGACTAGGAAGGAGATATGGGATGATGCAGTGAATTCCCATTCCTCTCATCTGTTTTCTGCATTCATATGGCTAAGGCTTTTTCTTGAAATCTGATCCATTTGATTGGTAAGCAGGCTCTTTATGTTCTGACTGCTATGGAAGGCGGGTAATACTTGAAATAAAAAATTGAGGCAATTTTATTTGAGGCTGGATCATTGTATTATTTTGGACATTTTTTTAATTATCTCATAAAAGACTATTTCAATTACATTCAGCCTAGTATAAATATTGGAAATGGAGTGGTTTTCTACTGTATTAGAAAGAGAGCGTGAGGAAATTGGTGTGCTTGCATTTATGGATTCAGATGCCTGTTTCCGAGATTCTTTTAGCTTTTTTGTAGATGATGTTCACAAAATATTCTGTGCCTCCATAGATGAAAAGTTTCCTGTGATTTATTAATTATGTAATTAAGAGAAAATTTATCCAACCACAAGAAATTTTTCAGTGGGTGCAATTGGAAAGTAAAAAAAAGTATCGTAATAAATACACATTGGTGTTATTCACCGGGTTATGCCGTCCTGTTCTCATTGGAATGGTTTGCTTCTTAACTTTTGTGATAGTTCTGCCTCAGTGTAGTGCCAATCAATTATTACTTTATAAAAAGCCAGGAAAAGTCCTTTTACTTCTCTATTTGCCTATTATAATAATGAGTGGATAAATATGTACCTATGCTCAATGGCATAGGCAAGGAGGGCTGATTAGGCTGTAGCCTAATTTCTCCCATCCCCCTGAAATTTTCAACAAGAATAGTTGAATAAGTTTAGTACTGTTGGTGATCACGTGCAAGTTGTAATTTTTAGTTTTGGTCAGAAAACTATTAACATAGTATTAATTATTGATAAAACCAATAATAAATGCATCGATAAAGCTTTTAGCCTGAAGAAATAAGTTCTTCATGCATTGTTGGCAACGAAGAGTCAATAAGTAAGTTTATAACATAATATTGTGATGAAATCCCTTATTATTATTCTTGTTTCTATCTGGCTGTTATCATTCATGTTAGTGTTCACCGTTTTCTGTTTAAAAGTTCCTGAGTCATTGATTTTCACATTTAAAATTGCCTAATTTTATTTAAACATGAAATATTGAGTTGAGTATGTTGTATAATTTCTTGTGAGACATTACTTGTATCCACTTAATCGCACTATATGTATGATTTTTAGGCACACTTGACTTCAGTCATGCCACACATCCGTAGGGTCTTGATAGCAATATGAATTTTTCTGTTAAATAAATTTTCATATTTATTATTTTTAAAATATTTCTGTTTAGTTTATGCTCTTGTGTGTCATATTTGCCACACTTATGTTATTGGAAGGAATCTCCAACTTGTGGGGTCTATAGTATTAATCCATGAAAATATATTACTACCTAACTCATTCTGTGGTTTGTAGAAATGACGTAGAGGTTCAAGGAAACAGCAAACTACAAGGACTTAAAGTTGTCTTGATTGATCTCAAGCAAGTTACCACAGATGGTATAATATTTTGGAATCATCAAGTGAAATGCTAATTTTGGCATTACATATATATAGGGTGACCAGATCAAAATTTTCAAAAGCAGGAATTTTGAAGGAAAAAGCCTGACAACACATTAAACTCCTTTTCATTTGCTAAGAACAATTAAAAAAATACACAACTAAAGTTATACATTGTTATTAATTTTATATTTCATTGTTCTTACTTTGCGAACAGGAAATTTCCTTCAGGACCACTGGAGATTGCAACAAATGGGTGTGAAATTCTTTATAAGTATTATCTTTCAAATTATATTGTACTGTTACAATTCACTTTACTGCTTCCAGTGATAATGCATTCCTTTCATCATACCATTGGATGTTGATTAATGAAAATACCCTTTCAGCATTGGCATTATGTGCAATTGTTAAAAAAAATATATTATAAAAAAAGAACTGACATGTACAGCAATGTTTGGAAATCCTTAATATTTGCAATCTGCTCAAAAAATGCACTCCACTGAAAGTCTATTGTTTCCTAGAAAAATGCTTCATCTTGCTTCAAAACAAATTCCTTTAGAGCACATAATTCATCAAATAATTTCACCTCATCCAAAACAATACATTTCTGCAATTAATGTCTTTCAAATCTTTCATGTTCAACCAATAAAAGCATTGAAATTC
>LYUA01003150.1:83469-93626 GCA_002093875.1 Calopteryx splendens
CTCACAAGGTGTCAGAGCAACTCTGTTGCCAATACACTAGAAGTATTTTCACAGAAAATTGCATGTGGCATAATAGCTATATATATATATATGTATATATATATATATATACATGCTATATATTGCTTGCATTATGGCTTTAGTGGCAAATAAAGAATGGTGTAAGATCTGTGATGTAATTTTTCATAGAATCAGTGCTCACCAAATATCACTGTGCTTAGAAAATCCTGAGCTACTTAGCCATATTTTACGTACAACTAACTAGCCCTCCCCTCTATATGCTTCCCATCCTATACACCACTAACTTTCATGTACAACTGAAAGCTTGGGTGAGAATGTGGAAGTCAGGCTGAAGCTGGTGTTTTTGTAGATCTCTGTTGATGAATTTTGATAGACCTCTGGACTTTCTCTAGTCTCCATTTCTGCAGAATAAATTTTGGAACATATTTAGAAATTTTCATGCATGAGCTACCATAGAATAAAATAAATTTGTTCATTTTTTTCTTTATTGCCATTTCATAAGATAAAACTCACCCTAGGGGCAGAAAAACAAGATAAAATGCTCATGCTTTCTATTTGCAGCGATTAAATATAAAAACTTTTACATACATATATACCTATGTTAGCTAAAATCTCAGCATAAACAGTAGAAACTACTAAGTTAATTTTCTTCCTTGAGTGATGCATGGGTATTTTTAGTTAAAAGAAAATGATAGTTTTGGAAAATATGCATCATTGACCTCAATTTCTTCTTTGTCGTAAAAATTGATACACTAGCACAAATATATCAGACGAGAAAGGTATGGGAAAATAAATGAATTTCATGCATTCAAAGTACAATATCTGAGTTATACGGGTCTGTCAATTCCTGAGTTTCTGAAATAACCACCCCAGAATAGTCATTTTTCCACATTTATAGGGAAATAGTTAATCAAGCACTGCACATGTACAAGGTTTTATGAAGAATAACAATTTGTATTATATTTTATTGTAATTAAAAGACATTCCTATTAATTTTAATGGAATTCCTATTATTTAAACAACTCTATCCACGTCATCAGACTTATTAAAATTGTATGCATTAGGAGGGTAACTCAATCATGGATTTCAATGTGCAACTGTTATATTTGTGACAACATAAATTTATAACATATCTTATGGAACAACTTGGTGTGAACTACAACTTCTGAGTAGGAAAAAAGCACTATGCTAAGTGCAGTGAAGTCTTCGTGGATTCTCCACCGGATCAGAGATTTGCCTGCCCTCATTTTCATTTTCTTTGTCATAAAAATAGATACACTTGTACAAATACATCAGACAAGAAGGTATGGGAAAATATATTATCCATTCAAAATACATTATTTATGAGTTATGTCTGTCACATCCAGAGTTTCTGAAACAACCACCATCAGTGGTTGTTTTGCCAGATTTATAGGGAAATAATATATAGTTCGAAGGGGAAGCACAAAATCCTACATCACTACATAAAGTGTTTATAGTGTATTATATAATGAGAAATAGAAAAGTAAAACAAAACTAGGTGTTTGTGGCACAATTTATTTTTGCTAATGTGGCTTACATTTAGAAAATCCATTCCTATCACAGGATATCATGTTGATTTGTAATCTCAATGGTATGAGAAGAGAGGATGTTACAAAGCAATCTATTTTTTTTACTCGCACAACGATGCTGTATGATGAATATGTTGTCGAACAGAGATCAAGGTGGCAAAGGGAAACTGAGGAGCATCTGAGCCATTCTAACTTTGACTTGCCCCAAAATAAAATAAACTTATCAGAGTATAGCATTTTCATATACTAATTGTGCTAACTGAGCATTGTATGGCGATCCATTACAATATTAGGTAGCAACAACAGATCGGCTAAAATCAACTTCACGCAGAATCCAACAGATTTGGGTGTAACAGCAACTCGTCTCACTGGCTAGCTTTGGGCATGGGTCACTTCCAACTGCATCCTGGTATAAATGCCTAAACCTAAATCTGAATGCAGTATCTCTAACAAGAATTGATAAATTACCCATCTACCTATCAGTAGATGACTATAAATCACATGTAATATTAAAAATATATTTTTTCACTCAAAATTCAGCGTTTCTACCATGGTTTCTACACAGCTTCGAGCAAGCCATGCAATATTTCATGTACCACGGGGTTATTCACTAACAACCTGAAATATTTTAATCTTGACAATAGCAAAGGTTTGATGTGATAACCTTGGAAAATCCCATTGTTCATAAACACAAGAATCGGAAATTACTGAGGCTGTGGCATCACAACCTCTGTATTGTCAATAAATGAAAAATTTGAATTCTCAATGGCTAGCATCCCAGATCTTCCTGGAAACCATAAGTGGCACAATGAAAGGAAATGCCCATCCTACTCTGATATGTGCATGCCTTAGGGCTCAGAGTAATTTCGACCCTCCCTGCCAAATTAACCATTGGGTTGATTACTGTGGTGTGATATAGCTATAGACTCAGAAGTTCATAGAAGAATGAAACCTAGAACTCTTATTTTATTTTGCACAATGAAGTTCTTGTGTTACTAAATTGATGTACAGAAGCAATAGATAATATGATATTAGAAAATTTGAATTTCATTTTCTCTCTCTGCAAGAGTTTTATTGACCTTCTAATGTGGTCATTTTCATCTCTCAAGGAATTGGTGTTCATATCCACGTGACTCCCTCCCAAGTGCAGGATGAGCGAAGGCCCTGGATTCGGAAAGAGGAAAAGGCTTTTGGTGAGCTGCTGAGGAGGCTCGGTGCTCCTGTCTCCCGAACACTACATTTTGAGAATCAGCCACCAACATTGTGCACCCATTTTGATGTGCTCACGGCTTTCAGACCACCCCAATCTCTCATGCAGTAATTATTTATAAAAGAGTGTGAACAGTTGGCCACATGTCTGGCATGATGTTACAGTTTCTTGTGACCACAGGCTTCAAGAGAAATGGTGCCATGTAACGAATTGACTGAAGATCCCCAGTTTCAGCTGAAGATTCATTCCTTCAGGAGTTGTTGACTATCATCCCCTATCCTTAGTACACCACAGAATTCCCTTTTATAATTATGCTTCCGTTTAATTTTGGTTTCTGATAGATGTAAAAACTCTACAACTTATTAATTAATGATTAAAACAGCAAATATAATTTGTTGTTACCCCTTTGTCATTATTATGTGCAATTATAATTGCTGTGGACTTGAATAATCACAGAATGTTTTAGTCTTCTTTCGCTGAATGATAGGGGAAAATTTGCTCTTTACCATAAAGATATCTTAATTTAACTGCTTGCAAGTTTTTTTCTGTGTCATTTTTTGTTCTTAAGACAATTAGCAAACAATTAATTTGGAAGGTTGTGCTGCATATGTAATTATTGTCATTTCTCAAAGAAACCTGTGAGTGGTGTATTTACAATCCCGGCCAGTGAATCTGTGTACATACATAAATGCAGTATAAGAGTAGTTTAATTAGGTTTTATATCTTGCACAAAGAACATCCAAATGCTTTTTATCAGCAATAATAGATAAATTTTGCTATTCTTAATTGAATAATGTATTTTTACGTAATATGTGAAGATGGCATCTGATGTAGCGGTGATAGCTAAAAATGACTTAAACTCTCAACCTCTATTTTATTTCATTTTATTTCTCTTCAAGATCACCATCATTAGACCTCGGCTATAGCAGTAATGATTTTCTGTTGTTCAGTTTTTTATTGCAAGAAAGAAAAGACATTTTTATATAAGGGGGGGTATTGAAACGTTTGTAAATGGATGATACGAGTAGCAAGTGATGTTTTAATTTACTTGTAATTTAACATGCATTTTATGTCACATTCCTTAAGTAATGGCATGTGACTTAATTTCTGTCATGAAAATTACAAAGCATGTGATATTTCAATTATTCACGACAGTGTGGGCAAATTAAAATCAGACTACTAAAAAAAAATGTTTTCTGTATGCCAGGATCTACCTACCAGGAACTACATACCAGGATCCAACTTTAAAATACTGTTAGCGTGAATAGACCTGGTGTGCCTGATTAGCTTGCGTACTTGGCCATCCAAACCTCTTTTAGCTGCTAATAGTATATTGTCCACAATACTATCTTGCAGTGTAGTTATAAATTTATCTTTGGCAGTCCTGTTAACTGGTTAGTATATCTAAGTGAAGTTATTCATTATTGCATTAAGTATTTGTCAACTTTACATTTTTAAATATACAGGGAATGCTTAGTTTTATAATGGCCTCTGATGTTTTTATCTGTGATCAAATGATGCTGAGAATCAGGGGAATCTATGGAAAATCTTAATGCTTGGGTGGGTTAAGTTTTGTGGAAGCATGATTATTTTAATGGCTTTTTGAAAGCCAAGAATGTTGTAATATTTTTCTTTCAGTGAAAATCACCACATTAAATCTTTTGCAGCTCTTTCATGCGAATTAAAGATGTTTAACTTCATAGTTTTTTTTAGTTATAACTTTTCCCTTTTTTATGTAGCAGACATAAATGAAGTGGTAACACTTGTGTATTTATTTTTCCCCTAAACATTCTGTGATGCAATTTAAAAAAAATTAACTGATTAGTCATGGTGATGATGAGTGGAAAACATAACAAAGTTGTTTATTTGTAAACTCAAGAGTTCACTGCATCACATGGACAGCATATAATAGTGTTTTAATTGGCAAAAAATGTTAGCTGTTACTTTGAAACTTCATTAATATATCACCATGCATTACCATACTTTGTCTTCAATCAGATCAAGTGATCTTGGAGACCTTATTATCATTTTACACTGAAATTTTAGGCTTTCCATGGTATAAATTAATTTTTAACAGAAAATGTCAATATGTGTCCCTTTAGCATTAGGTGTTTCATCAATGAGATCAAAAATAACCCATGAAGGAGATATTTTTTTCAGTACATACCTAATATAATCTCTTAAAAAATTTTCCCAAGCACTTTTTGGGTGAATATATTGTATTTTCTTAAATGTGATTAGGAGTGTATGTTGGTTGCTGTTTCAGTCAAAATATGAGTAAAATTTGGATTTATTCAGTAATGTCTTTTTGACATGCTAAAAAATTTTGCATTTATAAATGGAAATATACTTAGGTGTACTTTAAGATTACATAATTATGTGGAAAATTATCCAATGAAGATTATCTGGGAATTATGTAACCTATTTTGGTAGCCTGGAAGGTTTTATCACTTATGGTTTCTAATTATGCATAGCTGAAAAAATTTATTGTACCACAATATTGTGTAATCTTTAAATTTGTTGAAGCGTTTTAATTTCTTGTAGAAGCCCTGAGATGAATGCCAACTGTAATTATTGTAATATTGAAGAAGCTCCAAATTAAATGTTTTTTTCCAAATATTGAAAAATAAGAGTACATTTTTTCCATTTCTTGTTTTCAGGAATTTGTATGCAAGTAGAGTGATAAACTGATGCTCTATTAAGAGAACATTATATTAGTCCTAAGCTTAACAATTTTATCCATTTTGATTATAAAATCGTTCATGAATATTTGCAATTTTAGTGTATGAAATATTTTGAAATTATTCACTCTTGAATGTTTTCTTAAATAATGAAAATTCTAGCTCCACAAAATCATTAAATGAAAAGAAATTAGGATCACCACATGCTTTGAATACTTATAAAAAATCCTTGAATTTATGTATCTCCTTTAAAAGTACAGTATTCTTGATTTTCCCCAATTTTGTTATTACACAACTTGGTTCATTGTGGAAATCACCAACTGTGAGTCTCATGAAGTTTTGGTGAGTCATCATACTTTTGCTCTTGAAATTAAAGTCTTTGCTTTGGGAAACTCTGTTAATGCTGTGGCCAAAGATGACATGGCATTGGGTAAAATGCCATGTTGGCATTGTGTGATGCTTTCTCAGTAAATAAGCAGCTGCAGTTAATCTGTTCCTTGACTTTTATAGATCCAAATAGTTCCTTTTGTTCTCAAGAATTAGCTTCCAATACCCATGTTGGGAAAAACAGCCATTAGCAGTCACAGTATTGCTTCTGTAAATGTGATACCTAGGAAGAAGGAACAAAACTCTTCTTTCTTCCATAATCATTGTGGTGTAACCAAGACAAGGTCAGTACTGGTCGATTGTTCAGGATGAGAAGGCCCAAGAAGATTCTTGCCAGTGACCAGGTGAGATAAAGGGGGTTCAGCAAAACCTTGAAGCTTCAGTAATAAATAACCAGCGTGGCAGTAGATATAATGTATCATTGGATTATAATGCCAGTAGAAGAGGGATTGCTACCATACCCTGACAAGGTGGTGGTGATTCAAGAAATGGGGAGACCAAGGACAATGGAATTGTTTTGTTGATTCCTCGGTATAGTTCACTATTACTTGAGAAAGTTTTGGATAATCGAGCTGATTAGATGCACCCTTTAAGAGAGCTACTGTTCATCATGAGAGACCTTCTCTGGATGGCAATTCATGAAAAAACTTTCAAGGAAATTGAGAACAAACTCACTGAAGCACCCACATTAGTGATTTTTGATCCAAACAGACAATATAGGGTTTCAGTGGATTTGTTATCTTATAGATTGGAGCTGTGTTAGAGTAGAAGCAATCCAGTGGCAAGCAGTCAGCTATACATCCTGATCCCTGATAAACACTCAGCAAAGACATTTGCAAGTAGAGGAAGAAGCATTAGCTTTGATATGGAGATGTAAAAAAGTCCACCACACACATTCAAGGGGCTCATTTGATTTATGAACTATCTTTAAGCTGTTTGTACCAATACTGAGTACCAATCCATTGAGAGATTTATTTGTGACAATACAGATTCCAGATGAGGCTTACGGGGTGCAAATATACTAAAGAGCATGTTCCAGGTAAATTACTACTACTACATACTCCCAATATGCTCATTGGAGCTCCACTAAGAGAAATACCATAAGACAAGTCCATAATTTAATCAGAGAGGCAATGATGGTGAAATAAGTCCTCAAAGCACTCCCAATTATGGAGAGATTATTGGAAGAGGTAAGGAATTAGATGACATTCTGAAGATAATGCAGTAAGCTTGGATGGTTGACTCACAAGGTAAACCTGGAGGCAGATCTAAGGAAATATTATGAAGAGAGAGAGAATCTCTTAATGAGGTAGATGAGTTATGCATGGATGCCAGGTTGTTATTCCGAGAACTTTGCGGTGGTTGATGCTGATTAGACTCCACTGGGGACACACTGGATAAAATGCAGGGTGCACACCCAATAAATTATCTGGTGGCCAAGGCTATCAGCTGATATTAGAAATATGATTTACGTTTGCAAAAATTGTTTAGAAAGGTGGCCACGTTTGGTAGAACCTTAATGCCATCTCAAATTCCCATAGGACCGTGGAAGAGGGTAGGGGTGAAAATCATGACCATCCAAAAAAAAACGGTTGAACTTGCTTAGACAACCACCGTCCAAAATAAATTCTTTTAAAAGGTACCAATTAATACTCCATAAGATGCAACATTAACTGTACCTGTATCATATAACCACCTGTCAACGTGACTGACCAAATTCTACCCCTTCATATGAAATTTACCTGGCACAGGTGACTGGACAAAATGTGTACCCCAATGATGGCTGCATGCCATGACTAATTCGTACACTGCAGATCCAAATGACTGGGACAATTGTTCCTACTTCAGAAAATAAAATGCATGTTAATGTATGGATGAACGTGATATACCACTGACTGAATATCATCGGTTAAATGAAGTCTGTTTTGATTGGTCGCAGCTATCATTAAAGGTGTTCAGTCAAGGATGCTCTCACGGGAAAATAAATAACATCCAGTCGTATTCTTTAATTAAAATACATGATAGGAATTATCCCCGTAGAACTAATGATTGGATCATGAGGTAAACTCCTGAGTGGCATCTTTGAAATATTACATCATGGGAAGTTTCTTCCTAGGATGGAGCAGAGCGAGAAAGAATCTGCAGACGAAACCAAAAATTGAAATTTACTTGAGCACTGCCGGATATGATTCAAATTGGGTGGAAAGAAGCAGAAAATATAAGAGAAGTAATTCATGGAAGGACAGTAGGTGCTCATGGCTCACAAATATTGCATTTCTTCTCTTGTTCAAGAATCATTGGTTACTATGTTACTACTGCCTCATCTACTGGTGATTTCAAGAAGGGCAGAGGGATAAGAAAGGGTGGGAAAAAGCAGGTCATTGTCAATAAGTTTATACAATATTTTGGTTTTTCTGCAGTAATTCTACAAAATTTCAAAATGTTCTTTTGTGTTGATTCTTTCCATCTAGCTAAAGAGGAAGCAGAATTTTTACATTTGGGGAAAATATGACAGTGAGCATGGCTGGTCACCAAACTTTTCCAAAAATTACAAGGGTGGAAAGTAAGGACAAACTGCTCCATGATTAGGATAGTGAAAAAGAAGTGTTTGGTAATTAACCGATTTCATTTAATAATTTATGCATTTCACTCATCTACCTTATCAATTTATTATTTTTTCATTCATCAGGGTTTTTGCAAACAACTAATTTTTGATGTAAGAAATGAGCATATGAAGAAATATAAATATGTAATGTTTTAATATTGATCATTCCATTGATAATGTCCCTGTCTTTCATGTGGAATGGCATCCATACCTTTGTACTTGTATTTTGTTAAACAAGGTTCTTCAAACCTACAGTTCACCCACTGTAACTGCAATCCTGTCTCAACCCCTCTTATTGTTAGATGACCACCCATCTAGAAGACTACTTTTTTCAGAAACAATCAGTGGTCGTTATAAACAGGTTCCACTATGTGTAGGGCAACCCTAATGAGATAAAAAAACTCATAGTTGGGGAGAATTCAGAAATCGTCAAGCCCACAAATGGAAAATTATTGATTTTACCTATAGACATTTTTATTATGGTATGGACATTTTCTTTATGGTTAGCCAATAATTGGCATCTATTGTACTTTTATGGTACCTTTTGTACTTTGCCATTATTTCTTTCTAATTGTGCCTCTAGTTTCACCAATTTCATTTATGCTTGAATCAAAACACCTTAGCAGCATGTTAGATTAGAACTTTCTTTGCATCATTTTCATTCCAGAGACATCCATATATGTCACAGTAGAATTAGAATACCTGTTTCCATTTGTTATATGTGTACTCCATTCTTAGTTGAATTGAAATAAAACATCATATCCAGGATTTTTCCAAGTGGACACTAAATAAAAAAGAAATAATATGGATGTCTATGACCAAACCTTGACAAAATACTTATTTTTCTCCTGGAATACTCCTTGATTTTGATATTAAGAATCTTTTGGTCATCCTATAAAAGTACCCTTCCTAATCCTAGGTAAGCCTGAGTTTCCTAATTCTGGTGGGTGGTGCTCCATTACTTATCATTACAATGTGATTCTAGTATAGTATTAAAGAGAGGTGTGCCAAGACTAGGAGAATTTGGTAAAGGCTCTATAGATTACAAATTTAACATCTTGACACTTTCAGTGTGGTTTTATTTTTCATAATTACCCCTACAGCTAACTTTAAAAAATTACTAATAATTATATTATTTGGGACGAGGTGGCCCAAGGGTAGCACGCTCGCATTAGGAGCTAAAGGTCACGGGTTCGATCCCCGGCAAAGGCGAATAATTTTCAGGAACGGGTCAACCTAACAATTAGCTGGAATGAGACAACCTAACAAGGTAGCCGGATTGGCTAGCGGGAAAACACCCCCCACACGCCCACATTAGAGCGGCTTGCGGGGTATCATGTAATTTTTTTTAAGATTATTTGAAACTTTTACATTATTTATTTTATATTAATTGATTGATATTTCACCAAATTCCAAAGCTTTAAAATCCTGCGTTCAAGTTCTCCTTTGACAGCAACCCAAGCTAAATGATATTTCTGATGCATATACAAAGCGCTGGTGTATAAATAAAAGAACATCGGAAAATGAGCAACAAAAAATTGCAATAATCAACCCAAAGGTCTTTGATTGGTGAGGGTAGAGCTCACCCAGTACTAAGCCCAAAGGCATGTGAAATACATCCGGGTAGGGGGCCAGTTCCTTTCCCTGCAACGCCTGTGATTTCCCAGGATGACCTGTTACCCGAAAAATGGTACACAGCTAGG
>LYUA01003150.1:100677-111849 GCA_002093875.1 Calopteryx splendens
ACATATGTTTTAAAAATACCAAGCATTTCCTGAGCATATTCTCAGCATATCTTGTGCTACTAGGCTACCTATATGTACCACTCCATAGGGCAGGAATCCTAGGTTCTTGTCTTAGTTAATAGTACCTAGATATCAGTGCCTAAGACAAGAATCATCATTAGTATTTCTTGATACCAAGGTGGCAGACCCAATCCCTGCTACATAATAATATAATGAAAAGCTTCAAGGGCTAGTAGAGAAAAATATTAGATAGTGCTACCTTTGTGCCGGTACCAAACCTATTATGCCAACGCTTTTATCTCTGTGCTAAAATGTGTGTTATAAACCACAATAGGCACTACATTTCGTACATATTAGCAGTATATTCATAAGGAATAAAAGAAGATAAGTTCTTTAGATTAAAAAGGATACAGAAAAGAGATTATGCCTGATGCACACATCAGGACCATGGAATAAATTTAGTCACAAAATTCTTTTAGTAATCTATTGTGTAAAAACTTAACACAAAGGTGAATAAATAAGTAATGAAAATAAAAAAAAGACTTTCTGAAGGAGTCTTTCAAATAATTACAGATTAATATTTTTTCAATCCTCCGAACCATCACCAAATTAGTCTGTGGGTATGATCCGTTTTCGGGGATGTCCACTAACTTACCATGGTAGTTAATTTTCAAATTTAACAATTTTTTGTTCTTTACTCAAAGTTAGGTATATATTTTCAATTCAACTATTAAACATGGGAATTAAATCTTATAAAATCATTTATTTTCACATAAAATTATATTAGTTGACACGAAGTCAATAGTATATACCTTGAAAATGTGATGGGTGAGAAACATTCAACCACTCGTCCGACCCATCGCAGCAATCACAAATACCATCATTGACACGTCCTGATGGAATGGAAACTGAAAGTAATGTAAGCATATTAACGTGAAGAAATACTAACACGATTAATAAATATGTACTTAACTCCAAATAGCAAAGAATTGTCACTCTCATATGCATAGTAATCTTATTTACTGGAAATATGAGGGCATTCTTCATTAAATTTTAATCATTGCATGATTAATAGCTTTGCAGGTGACTCGATAAGAGCTAGCGGGCGGTTGTATGCTCACCTATATTTTGTGTATGACAGTGAAATACGCCGTTATAACACGCAGAAGTTCCAGGCTCATCACTTCCGTCCAACGGGCAATCACAAAAATCGTCATTGACGCGATTCATACTAATTTCTTTCCGAGATGTCAAACACACAAATTTCCCACTTGTGTTTGGGTCATACAAGTGCCGATCGCTTTTCTTGACACCACGAATAACACCACCATTCAAAAGCCAAGAATACTTCATTCGCGCACCGTCTGACTGCGGCGATAACTCATAATGGTTGACGTGTGAATTCTCAATTCTGTTCCCTTTTCCACTAATGAGTTGATTGCTCGCATAGAATTCAATTTGATTCACAGAGAGAAACTGATGTAGCACGTAGATCACTCCAATTAGTGCTGCACTAAAAAACATCACAGTGAGCTTCTTCCTCTGCATAGTTTTGAAGGAGAAAAAGCTATTTACCGTCATTTCGAAAATTTATGTTCTAAACCAAAAATATACCACAGCATTGGATAAAATATGGACGAAGTTTGTCATTTCAATTGCTGCAAATAGAAGAAACATGAAAAATAGGAAAGTTAGGCGAATGATTGTACACAGGTGAAAATTGAAGTGAGTACTTTTTTCGGATTATCACAAAAGAAAAACCCTGACAGCTTGTGACAATTGAAATAAATAAACCTTAAACATTAAGGCAGCGTCATTTAAAACGTAGGGGCTCAACTAATTACAATTATACAAGTTTCTGACCCATGGTATTGCGAAGAGGTTTATTGTGTTTCACACGGCACTTCTTTCAAGCCGCATTCCTCCATGTTGAATCTCGTGATATCTCGTTTTTCACAGCTTTACCCGAGAAATGTATTATTCGTGATTCGTATTATTACAGCATTTTGTTTTAGGTGAGACGGGCTGTCAGCTTGAGGGCGGTGTAATGGTCCTGACAACCGCTCTCGCAAGTGTTTGTATTTTGGTGAAGCAGCATCTCTACCCTGCAACACATGTTTGAGAATTCTGTGATTTACATGTGCCGATCGTGATTCTCCAATTGATTGAAAATCGTGGATTTTAATTGTGAAGTCTGCTGCAGCAATCTCTGTAAGTTCATGAAATTTATTTTAAAATAATTTAAACGCCTAACAAAGTCGTGTAATCGATATATTATGAATTAAATCCTATAACTTTTATAATAATATATAATTTAGCGTAACAGGAGAATTCCTTGGTTAACTGATGCAAATTGTGAGACTTGTCACTGTAGGTATTTTCTTACTAGGGTGTTGACTCTTCTCTGATCGGTTACCTAAGGAATGTGTGTGTACTCATTAATATAGAACATTCTGTAAAATGATGAACATTTATCTTGTTGAGCAAGTTGCCGTAATATAGTAAGATTATTATTATTTCGGAATACTTGTTCATGTGGCTAATATTAACATTTTTCGTATTGTTCGTGGCTGTTGTTTATTATATTAAGGTGACTTAAAGCATTTTTAAAGAGCTCGCCGTGGAAAATCCGCTTATAAGATATTATCATTACAATGTTTAAACTGTTTCAACATTTTGTCATTAGCTTTCGGATTTCATTGTTTCTGAAACTTTCTCCACATAATAACTAGTTTCACCTTTCCAAATCCGATGACACCCTGTACGATTGTTTGCCCTCCTAGCTTGCCACCTAATCCGCTTCGTTGGTTGTGTTAATGTATTTTTTGGAATGTTAACTCATAGCCCTTCATAGAATGATTCTACTATTAGTGTTATGAGAATTATGAACGATAAGAATTGCCAAAAAAATTATTCTTTGTGAAATCCGATTATATTGGGAATAACTAGAAACCTGACCTCCCCAAGCGCATTCCATTTATCATTGTAGCTTTTGTGCGTTTGAAATGTTTATTTTGTTCTTAACGTGTATATATTGAAAACTACATCCGTGGAAGTTTGTGTCATCTCCATGCTTCTCACGCCTTTATAGTTACCTGAAATCTGCCTAATGACTTCCCTCCGAAAGAAAGAATTAGCAGATTCTCCTTTTCTACCTGTCACAGGTATTCTGTTATGAGGGCTCACCCACCGAGGTTTTGCAACTCCATTGGCTTCAATCCTATACTTTCATCTTGCCGATTGTTTGCAAAACTAAATTGTTTGAATTTAAGGTATGTTGTTCTGTGGTAAAAGGAACGGTTCATTTTTTTAATGGAGTTTTATTTATCAAAATCTTATTTAAAATATTGTCCTGAAAATCGAACCCATTGACGTTTCAGCTGTTGCCGAGATATTATTTGTCATTTGCATATTCATTCCCGTGATAATTTTGCGCATGCTGTAAAAATAATAAATGAGTACGTCATACTGGAAAATGAGTATGTAGCCAAATTATTCGTTTGTCCAAAGCCGTATAGTTTTGGGATCTCTTTCAACAAATGTTTGTAATTCTTAGTATTTTCTCCCGTTCTATAGGCTAATTGTTTTGGGCTCATCCGGCTCATCCTAGACCCCCATTCCACTCCTTTCCGTTCAACAGTATGTGTCGAGATAATTTGCAAAGTGGACGAATTTGCAGGATTTTCCGCATTAAAACTATAGTATGATAGCGAAACACCATCACTCTGGGAATTAAAACAGATGAGAAAAATGTTTTTTTTGCGCGTATTCTTGTGGGGATGGACTGACTATTAAAAAAGTTAACAATGACGATCTTTGACATAGTCATTCAGTTTTGCTGCGTGGTGAAAATTAGTTTATATACTTCCTGTTAAACTAACGCCAACCTAGGACAGATACATATTGAAATATTTTATTGATTACTATGTTTATTTCTTATGTGAAGTTCGTTTTGTGCATGGATCAACTGGTGTTCCTGACTTGGGTGTTTATATTGCGATTCGACCAACCTAACTACTCTTGGTGGAGGCGTCTTTAGTTTGTACTTATTATTTTTTAAATACATTTTTAAATTTTGCTGCATACTGTGTGAAAATTGGTGCTGCAGAAAGTTTTGGTACCAGTGTAATGTTTCTACATTTCGCCAATTTCGGGGAGTTGTTCCTGGTTATCTATTTTTATTTAATAAAGAGAGGAGAAAATGGGGTTGATTTTGAATCTTTCGACCGATATTTTGGAAACAGACTTATGTTTGCTATAATTCAGTGTGATTTCTGCTGTTTGAGTTTGTTTATATTGCTTAATTTAGCTTCTACCAATTAATTTTAATAGGGGTGTGTAGATTTCCTCACTACATTCTGCAAATCAAACCTTTTCAGCGTTTTGGTTTACAGTATACAGTCTGCGTTCCCCAGGCTGTCACGGCAATTTGTACTTGTAGCCCTTTCAAAGGAATGATTAAGTATTTTAAATTCAGATTAATTGTAAAATGTGAACGAATGAAAGAGTCCAGTGTGTCGCCCCCGATGCTTTGAAGTGGAAACAATCTGGAAGGGGGTTGGCGGTGCTGATTGCTGAATTCATTTTTTCCCCTTTCGTTGAAAATTATCTTTAAAAATCGAGTGTTTGTTTCAAAAGTTATTCACAGGAAAAAAATTAGGACTCACGATTGAAGGTCAGTTTTCTAAATCATGGTAGAGCTCATCTCGTACCTTCGGGCTATGAAATTCACTAATCGTCATTGTGGGTGAGCCAGTTCCTTCCCCTCTGCCGCCATAGGTTCCCGGGAAGATCTGATGCTTAATATCGCACCTTGTGTGTATGGACACCTGGATTTGAACTCTGCATCATCTGGACTCTAGCCGAACCCTCTAACAGGGCTACCAAATCGCCATGTATGTTTCCCTCCTTAGGCTTACTTAAATTGCAAGTTGAAGAGAAACGGGAGAAAGTAAAAACAATGGTTCTTGCACAGAACACGCGAACAATATGCATTCCTGTCATTTGGAAAAAGATGGGGATGACAGAGGGGGATAGGGAGAAACAAGTGGATCCATTATGGATGTGGTGGATGTGGGAAGGAAGCGGGAAAGGTTGTGCATAAAGGGCTAATTTAATTCTTGATAGCGACGTAATTCCGATGAGGTTTCCTTTAAGGAGTTGGAAACATCTGCGGAGTTCTATCTTATTTGAGTTGCTTTGTCGCTGATGGCACACGATGGGGCCGGATTATGGCGACGGAGAAACTTCAAAGTCGATGGGTTGCTCAATTTGTGGATACCCAGTAATGTTAGGGGTAAAAGAGACGAGGGAATGGTGAGGTAAACAAGGAGATTAAGAGAGCGGTGGAGCAAACGACTCCTAAAACACTTTTGATGTTAGAGGTATGAGAATGAGGAATTATCAGTGCCCAAAGGAACAATCAGATCACTTATTGCTCTTTTACTCAAATTATATTTCTCCGCCAACTATCAATCAGCCAGAAAATATACATGCTAAATCGTGTCATTACGTGTTACACTCGCGCTCGTTAGTACCTATTCGAATATAAGAGGGCTGTTCAATAAAGGTTGATTTGTTAGATTTGTGTTCGCTTAGCTTATTGTTCAAAAATGCTATTTTATGTTATGTTGTTAGCTTAATGTATATTGGATGTGTGGTAGGAATGTCATTGATTTGACTTCAGTATTTTGTCAGCGTCGGCCATTGCAAGTTGAAACATGCTCAGTCGCCTGCGGCAAGCGTTCACTTTCCACGAAGGTGTTTAATAAACACTGTTTATTCCCATTGGGGAACCGTACTTTGGGGCTAGGTCTGGACTCTATGGAGGATAAGGAAGACTCCACTCTTTTCTCGAGTTATTCTGCCTGCACGCCCACGCCCTGTATTTCGGGTGTGAGCAGTCTCAGGACCCACCGCGAACAAACGCATTTCATGTGCAGCTTTTATGTTACCAACGTGTGGGTGGCACCCAATGAAATTTTCAATATATCTGCTTCTGCTCTTAATGGTATTCGATGACCTTTTACAATGGCAGCAGCGGTGTTTATGTTTACTTCCGTAAAAGCAGTGAGTGGAGCTTCGGGTACACCTTCCTTTGAAATTGATTGTCTCCCCTCCTCTTTAAACACTTAAACAATCTTTTAGCTGTGCTATAGGGAAGAATAGATTCTCCATAAGAGCGATGTATCATTTCATAGGCCTCACCTATAAACGATTTGTTCAGGCGGAAGGAAAATTTCAATGCAGCGTATTGCCTCCATACGCCATCGTTGCCGTAGGTTAATTGAACAAGTTTAAACTTGCAACTGTTGCGGCAGACTCAATCAAAAATCACAGTAATCAACCCGGTGGTTGGTTTAGTAAGTGACGGTAGAGCTCATCCAGTACTAAGCCCAACGGCTTGTGAAATTCACACGTCAGGGTATAAGGGGGTCCAGTTCCTTTCCCTGTACCCAGGATGACCAGGTACCCGGAAAATGGTACGCAGCCTGGGTGAAGCTGTAGGTGCCAAGAGGCGTCACCCGGAATCGAGCCCGGGCTCTTCGGTCAGCAGCCCAGCGCTCTACCCACTGGAATACCGCGCCCCTTGCAGACGCATTACTAGAATAAAATCAATGAAACCTGTACCATGTACTCATTAAAGCTTAAGGTAACAATTGTTTAAATGGTAATGACCCGATAGGGTAGGTTTCTGATGGACAAATGACAGTAACTTGTCAACGACCCACACTACAATAATTCTTCATTTCCGCATATTTTCTGCCTCACTTCATTCCATCCGACATGCCCAATCATTTCCCACCTTTGACTCGCTTACCACACATTCTACCCACTATCTCAGTCGTCAACAGTCCATTGCTACTCATCACGCCCTGCATCCACTTTTACTGCCTTTTTTGGATTTATTCCAATAGCCTTCTCTCCCGTCCTACTATGCTCAAAACCTCTTAGTTCGTTTTCCTTCCTGTCCATTTCATTTTTTCCATTATCCTCCACACTAGAATCTCAAAAGCCTCCAACCTATGCCTGTCTTCTTGCCTCAAAGACCAAGTTTTCGAGCCATACAAGAACACGCTCCAAATCAACGTCCTCACCTGTCTTTTCTTTACGCCCTTGCCTAAGGTGTTTGTCGTCAATTCTCTCCTCTTTGTAATAGGTTCTTGACCTAATTCGATTCTTCTTCTTATATCCTTGCCACATTGCCCACATTCGTCTAAAACACTACCTAAATGTATATAAATTTCTAGCTGCTCAAGTTTATACCCTACTACTTTAATGTTTAGCATAAGCTTTCTATGTCTTGAGAACTTCATCTTCGTTTTCTTCACTTATCTTCGTTTTCTTCTCATTTATTTTCATTAAAATCCCTTTTTAACTCTTTAATGGAAATCTACCTGTTAACTCGGGTTTCTGATGGACACACCGCCTCAACCCTACAATAACACATTCATCAATTTTTCATACTTTCCGCCACTCTTCATTCCATCCAACATGCCTAATCCTTTTCTCCCTTACGTCTCTTACCCAGAATTCTCCCCTCTAGCACAGTCTTCAACAATCCTTCGCCACTCAGTGCGCCCTGCACCAATTGCCTTTTTTGGATTTCTCCCAATTGCCTTCTCTCCTCCCATACCATGTGCACAACCTCTTCGTTCGTTTTCCTTCCCGTCCATTTCACTTTTCCCATCCTCCATACCCATAAAATATCTTATGGAACACGAAAATATCCATTGTACTATTATTATGAGAGTTATGAGTCATGACTATTATGAGAGAACATCATTACCTTCGTTTTCTTCTCATTTATTTTCCTTCCATGCCTATCTCACTGGTTTGACTCCTATCTCTAGTCCTTCCCACCCCTCCCTTACCATTTCCTCTATATGTACTTTGAAAAGTACGAGTGATAATGGACAACCTTGTCTTACCCCCGGACTAATATATACTGCCCATCCTGTTACTCCATCCGCCAACCTCATTTTTGCAGTCTGAGATATGTGTAGGTTTCGTATAAGTCTACTGCTATTGTCTGCGATACATTCATTAGGTTTTCCCAATTAACTCTGTCAAATGCCTTCTCGAAATCTACGAAGCAGAAAAATACACCCTCTGTATTAATTTTAATCAGTGACCTCATTACTGCCGTTGCGTAATGTATAAGACCTTGTCCGTCATAAACCCATACTGATCCTCTCCTAAGAAATCGTTTTCCCTCTTACCCATTTTCTTATTAATTTTCCTGAGTACTACGTTTCCTGCTTTTGAAATGAAATTTATTTTACTATTCTCCTCACATGATGCTGTTTTCCCTTTTTTTTGCTGGGAATTGATACTAATCTAACTAAAGTCTTCTGGCCGCATTCCACCCTAAAAACGTTGCGAACGACCCCATAGAAATTCTTTCTTCCATGTTTCCCTAAACTCTTTAGGAATTTTGTAGGACCGTTATTAACCTCCACAGCCTAGTTCAATTTTACTTCCTCTGATGTCTTCTCTATCTCGTAATTAGCATACCTGGACCTATTAGTATATCCTCTTCGACATCATATTCTTTTTTTATGTCCAAGCTCACTCTCCTAATGTCTTTACCGTATAGTTATTATATGTATTCTTTCCTCCTTGCCTGTATCTCTTCTTCCTCGATTAATGCTTTCTCAGCTGTATCTCTACGAATGTGCTCAGCCTTTTCTTTCTGACTTCCTGGCAGTGCTTTCACTTACTTGTGCGGCCCACCCATTTCTCTCAGTCTCTCCGTGGCCTCACACTGCTCTTCCCACCACATATTTCTTGCCTCATCTACCTATCTCCTCGTTCTGTCTCAGAATTCCCTCAACTCCTTTTTGGTACATATTTCCTATCCTTTTGAATTTTGTACCTCTCCTCTTGAGCACTAAGTTCTGATCTGAGTCTGAATCCACTCCAGGAAAACTGTGAATTGGTGAAGCTGTTCCTAAATGTAAGCCTAAACATAATGTATTCTAATTGATATCTCCCCGATACTCCTGGCTTTTTCCATGTGAATCTGCATATAATGTGGTGTTTAATCTAGGTATAAGTTACAACTAAGCCATTCCTCCTTCAAAATTCAATTGCTTTCTTCCCGTGGTCATTCCTTATTCCCATTCCTTATTCCCATTTCTTATTCCTATGCCGTAACCCCATTTTTCCCTTCGCCCACCACTGCATTCCAGTCACTCATCACTATTAAGTGTTTTCCTCCAGGAATACCCTCAATCATTTCCTCTAGTTGGGCATGTACACAGCGCACCCCTTTCTTCCTTTGATGAGGTACTTTTCGGAATATAAACCTGTATAAGAACCACGTTCGTTGGTTCTGCTTTAATCTCTACGAATAATTTTCTATCATTCTCTTGCTGTATATTTACTGCTCTTCCTACATTTTAATTTCAGTGCTACTCCACGCTGCTCTCCCCCCCTTCCCAAAATTATTTTACCTCTGAAATAAATGTCTACCTATATTTACCGGCTACATATGTCCTTACTTCATTCTTATTACCAACTGTGAATGATGTTAGGACATCGGACATAGGAAACCGGAGAAGTATAGACAATTATATAAGTAGAGGGGGCGTGGAGTCTAGTGGTTAGAGCGCTGGGCTGCTGAATGGAGGGCCCGGGTTCCATTCCCGATGACGACCGATCTGAGAACCCTTAGCCACACCGAAGCTGTGTATCATTTTTCGGGAACCAATTCTTCCTGGGAAATCATAGGCGGTACAGGGAAAAGAACTGGCCACCCCACCCTTATTTGTGAATTTCACATACCTACCGTTGGGCTTATAGTACTGGGAGAGCTCTACCCTGACCTACCAAACCGACCTTCGGTGTGATTACTGTGATTGATTTTTTAGTAGAAGACTATAAGGCCTGCTTTTATCATGAATAAATTCCACCTTATCAGTTCTGAATCGTTATTAGCCATGATATTATAGCCGTGATTCTAATGCTATACTTATTTCAATTCGCTTTTCCTTATGTTCTCTTTAGAATGTTAAATCCTTCCTGTTCTTTTTCCTATGAAAAACTTCCGGATGTGAAACTGTTAATGCCAAAAAATGTCTTTATGATACTCAAACTGGTTACATGTGAATACAATGATTCTCTGATAATTTCACATCTTATTTTCTTGGTGGTTCGAAAACTGGGGTTATTTGTTCCATCTAGGAGAAGGGAAGGTGTAAGATAAGGAAATTCGAAGTCCTCGAACAGCTCAAACAGCTTTCAATTAAATGTTTCTGTGGGCGCATTCCCGGGTACGATGAGGACAGGAATTCCGCCGAAATACTTCCCGCCACGAGATTTAAACAGTTTTCCGTAGTAATGCAGGTTACCTGAATTTTCGGTTAACCGAAATGATTAATTTTCCCGTTAACGTTAGAGTTCATGATTCGTATCTCAGTGAAAAACTTGTCTCGCGCGTAGGGTATGGCCTTATGTGATTCGTATTTAAATTGCGGAATAACATCGATTGTCAGAAAAGGGAGCAAGCTATTTTTTCGCAAGTGCCACCGGCAACCAACGTATCATTCCACTCCCTTATTAGTTTCTCGGATATGTCTCTTCTGCTTAGGGTAATGCGTCTTATTACTATCTGCGTTAATGGTACGTCTCTCAGAGTGAATTTCAACTTTGTTGTTCGGGATTACTTAAGTTGCTCGGGAAATGATAGAAAGCCCATAGTAGCCACTAGAGTTAATGGTAAAAGTGTTTGCTGGGGCAGAATGGATGATTCCGGGGCCACAGATGTTCTTCCGGGGCCACACCGGTCTCTTTGTCACCTGTTGTTACATTCCCCTGTTGGGTGATATTTTTTTAGCTGTAGATGTTTCTGTAGTCGGTCTTTGGCTCCGGGCTGGAAGGGCTTGGAAGAGGTCCCCGGCGCCAGCCTCCTCTCGCGACGACGTTGACGCCAGACGTCTTGTTCCTCCGACGCCCCCTCCCTCATACCCGTGGGATATACCATGAGTAGTACACGCCCTCGGTTAACGCTGTTCCTCTCAGCGCGTAATCGATATGCTCGCAAACTTCCTGAACTAGGAAAGGTCGTAATAGGTTTGCAATGGTGGCTGGCGTAACCATGTGGAACTCATTCATGATGCGTAGGAAAGAAAATACTTCGCTATTCCACACAATATAATTTTATTGCGA
>LYUA01003150.1:128355-142062 GCA_002093875.1 Calopteryx splendens
TGGATAAAAATCAGTTGGTGATTAGTTCAATTCCAGGCCAACCATAGTTTGGCCTTTGACTCCAACCTTGAAAATTACACTCTGCGTAGAAACATTTGTCGGTGTAGTATTATACCAAGCGTGCAAATCGTGCATGGGATACTGTTCCTTGAATAACTTTGAAGTCTTTTTTTTAGTGTTCAATGTATTCATTCAAGTGTTCACTAGTGCTTGGGAGTTTAGCGACGGATCGTTTTTGATGTGCAAACCACAGATTCAATCTTATTTTCAGAGGACTAATACCCCTACTACAATGTAACACATAACAAGTAGTGTTGGAAACTGCGATATACGCTAATGAGACTTTTAAATATTAAGAAAATATTTCTTGGTTATTGCGGAAGGATGCTTTATTTTTCCTTGTTTGAATATTTGACAAGATACGGAATTGAAATGTAGGGCTTAGCCTACAGTGGTCTCGTGGACAAGATTTTCAAATATCTATAAAGTTTTTTTACTGCACTGCTGTCTGTGATCAACTCAACCCGGATGCAACTATTCAATGTTTTAAAAACAACATATTTAGCAAAATTAAATATTTTACTTAAAAATGGATGCATTTAATCAATGTAGAAGGTCAAAAACAACATAAAAACAGTTTGCATAATGTATTATTTGATGTATCGGTAGTACATAGAGACGATGCCAATGGGCTTGGTAGCACAATAGTACATAGACTATTAACAGTATTTTCTATGTAGAGTTGTTGGACTATTTTTTATGTTGAATGTTAGACTATTTTTTATGTAGATTATGTTAATACCCGTCATTATATGCTAACGGTATGGAAGTTTTATATAAACATATGATAAACGAAATCTACATGTAATCTTTAAAAAATAATATATATGTATGAGGCTGCATACATAAGTTTTGGGTAAAAATCCATGTCTTCGAGTATCTAAATGTTTTCATTTACAATTATTCTGTCGACGGGAATGTTTGTCTGACCGAGCAAAAGACGTTCTATTTTGTTAAATAAATAAATATAAAATAAAACTTCGTTTTACCATTAGGGAAGTGTAGATAATGGACTATATGTGGAATGCGCGGGCAGTCTTCCCTTTTCAACATGTGGAAATAATCTCCGTCCCGGTTGATTATTATTAAATGTGTATTGTTAACATGCGAGACAACGGGTGTTTTATTTTTCATCCTTCCGGTATCACCCTTTGTGGTTTCCGTGGGAACAGTTTCCAATCTTTCGTTTGAAATGGATCGCTCGCGAGACTACCGCACGGAAATTCGCACGCGCAAGGAAAGTTGCTCTCTGTGAGGGTAGCTTATCACCTGGGTGGAAGATTACGCAGTTGGAAGGGAATTAATCACGCTATACGTTTCTTTGACAGCTTAGGCAGAAAAATATCAGGACTCCTGACCAACTAAATGGGGTGCGTTCAGAACTGCTTGTGAGATAGTATTTAATTTCGCAGGTATTGATGTTTGATAGTTTTTGATGCAATTACTTTTCAACCCCGAAATATGCCTGGCGATCGTAAAGAGCTATCCTTTCAGTGGAGAAAAATTGTTGAAAAATTTAATGCATTTTTCCGCTCTTTGAATTCTCTTGTGGCTGCGTTAATCATTTTTAGTGAATGTGCACCGATTTTATTATACTACTCTTGGTCCTTGCGCACTGGAATCGCCATTTTTACTACTTTCTCTTTGTCAGAGAGGCTGCCACAAATTTGTTTCCATTAATGAAGGAAAATATTGTAGTAAAAATGTATTTGTTAAATTCGATTGAGTGGATCATTGCATTGCCAAAGTGTAGAGTGAAGGGTGGCAGGAAATATGCGGAAATGAAGAAAGGGTTATGGTTGGGGTGTTACCATCAAAAACCTACCTTACCCGGTAGATTAATAGAAAAAATGTGTACATATATGATGTTTTAAAAACTTTACAGTATTTACTAAATCTACTGAAATTGGTGCAATAAATGTTTCAAGAAGCCTGTTTCGAGAGATGTCCCTTTTTGGTTAAAGATATGTTAATTCGAAGAAAGTATACCGTTAATTGAAGTTTAAAGCCCGAATTTTCTCCCTTCCTGATTTCTCTTTTAAAATGCGAATAGTAATAGAAAGTGGTACATTTTATTTAACGGTATGACGCACAAATTATTCCAAAGAGAGATTTATTTTCTGCTAAAAGTTCCCTTTTTTCCATGTCCACTAGTTTAGATAGTTTGAAGTGTTATTAAATGTTCGATTATTTGTTAATATAAATTACGGTATTATGTGAAGTAAAATGGAAATCGGGAAAATTTACTCTTGAAAGGCAAGAGTTGTAGGAAGTCAATTTACCAGGTGTTCAGATAATATACCTATATACTCATTTTTGTTATTACATTTTTGCTACACTTAAAGTAGTTAAGCTTTAGATGTAACATTTAAAGTGAAACACTTTGTTATTGGTTGAATTATATTAAAGATTTAGGGGAGAACATTCGGTAAGCGAGATAGAGGGAGGAAAATATTTGTCATGGTGGACGGAATTAAGGAGGCCAAAAAGTACGCGGAATTGTAGACTGGACTATTAGAGTGAAGGTTTGTACGATTTTTTAGTGTCTTGTTAGATTCTTAGCAGTGGGGTCCATTGAAAGCCTACCCTAACCATTATTCTACCGTTAATTATAATATTATAGATTAAGATCCTGTTGAATTGACTTCCATTAGTTAGCAATTGATGTTGGTAGTTCATTTAAAATATTTAAAAAAAATACGGGCATTTTTAACTGATTATTTCGATTTAAGCCAGTTCCAATAGCGACTGTGCGTATCTGATCATAAAAACAATTTCCACGTAAATTGTTAATACATTATTATGTAATTAGCTGAAATCCCCGTTGAAATTCAACGATGGATGTTAAAAGTAATCGAGTTAATGGTAATAATTATTTATTTTTACGCAGCTACTCTTCTTTGAAGAAAAATTATTTTCATAGAGTGGCTAAAAAGTTATAATTTTTTATCGTCATTTTTCCAGTGATAAAGAAGTTCAAAAATATATTTTTTTAATTCACCTCCTGCTAGGCGTATAGGCAAGTGCCGTATAGGCAAGTGCCTTTACCAGATAGTTTTTCCACATTTTCTCTCCACCTTGCCTAAGTATCTCTAGGATTAAAAAAATGTATTATTGTTTTATCTCGGACATCTGTTATCGTTTTTCCTTTGTAACATCTTCAAAAATATTTTATAATTTTTAATAGGGTGTCAATATTTCCCCGTCGATGAAATTTTATTCTATCTGCACATTGACGTAATTTCAAGTGGTCAATTAATTTCTCTCCGTTGACTGTTTCTTAATTCTCTAATAATTCTCATCCTTCCTCGACTTCCCTTTTTCATTTTCTTAATAACCTCTTCTTAAGTCCATGGATTCGTTATCTATCAATATATACCCCTCCATTCTTTTCCACTTATTTTGTATCAAAAATTTCTTATGTCAATTCCAACATTCCTCCATAATCCATACTCCTCCACCTCATTCCCATTTCTCTATCTGCACATGTCAATGTTCCAATTCCATTCCAGGCTCCTTAATTGGGCGTGACAGACAAACGGTATAGATTTTGTAGCAATAAATCTTAATCTTTCGAGTAGCGAAACTCTTGATCTTTTATCATTCACTCTGTTAAAATTAAAAAGCACCTAGAAAACCCCTAAATTAAAATCTACACTAAATCATTCTTTTATGGAGCTAAAATGTCACTAATCGGGGGTTAAAAACAACTCTTCAATGCAAACGTTTTACATTTTACTCTTTCTTGCGATCGGAATTGTCCAAAATTTATCTATGCGCCAAAGTTTAACTTTCTTGCCCGGGTCCTAGTCTCATTTCCACCAATTTAAAAATTTTTACCAATCGGAGTCAGAAACATAAATTAAACATTTCCAGGGAGAGAAACTTTAAAATAAACATTTGCACGGTATGCCAGTTCTTTTTCTGGGTCGGTTTATTTAGATGATCTATCTGTATGCCAAATTTCAGCTTTCTAGATCGACTCAAAGTTCTCTAAAAACGCGTTAACGGAACCCTTCCACTAATCTCGATGAGTTTCTTATGAGATCAAAATTTGACCGAGCGGGAGTAAAAACAGCCGCATAGAATAAGGACTTGTACATTTGATTATTTTTTGTGTCGATTTTGGCCAGGTATGTATCCACGTGCCAAATTTTACCTTTTCGGGGGTCTTCTCGAAGTTTCTTAAATAGGCATAACGGAAGACAATTTGGAATTAGTATATTTAGAAGTTTTTGGGATAAAATTGTGGATAAAAATGGAAAAAAGAAAAAGGGTGGGAGGGAAAACGGGCGAAAAAGTACTATGCATTGTAGGGGAAGAGAACGCAGTTGGGAGAAACTCAATCAAAGGTGAAGTGGGTGGAAGAGAAATATAGAGGCGGTGGAATGTTGAAGATTGGGACAGAAGGAAGGGAGGGAGAGAGCTGGCAAGAAGGGTAGCATGAAAGGAGGTAGATAGCATGCGGAACTGTTAGAATAGGTAGTTTATTCTCATGTGGAGGTGTGAGGGTATTTTCTCGTCGGAGGCAGGGTAAGAAGTGTAGTGGTGATTAATCCCCGGGTTCATCCAAAACCTCTCTTTGAACGGTAAACTGCTGCTAATAATATGACGACAGTATAATTTATTTTAGATTTCACTTCTTTTTAGGCGCGAATGATTGAACTCCGTAAACTTATACCAAATGTGTTACGTTGAATCCATTTTTTTAAATGGTAATCTACCGGTTAGGGTAGGTTTCTGATGGGCTCAAGACATTAATGCCTCAACAACCCACACTACAATAGTCCATTCTTCATTTCCGCATTAAAAGATATGAGGGAAAATAATTTTAATCTGTTCACCATGGTTCTGTCAAGAACGTGAAATGTGGTTAACTAATCGAGAGTGTTTAATATATTTATTATTGTTGTAATGGCCGTTAGTCCCTTGGACTCACGATCTAAGGACGGGGAGCTTTGCAAATAATGAGTGGAGCCGATAGATGAAAGTGATCGTTATTGACATCGGTCATGAGTGGTACACAGTACAGGAATCTGGGGTCCTTCACACAATTAGAGGCCAAACACTGCGGGAGAGTTCCCGATAGGGGGGGGTCAAGTAATTTACTTACTTGAAATGCGAGCGAGTGGTACTTCGTAAGGAAGGGTGTCCGAACGAGGGTATCCGGATGGGACGGGAGTCGGAGTCCGAACGGGGGTCTCCGGATAGGAAGGAAGTGCGTCCAAAAGGTCGTTCACCCGATGGGAAAAAGGTACCGCAATTGGACCCGACGCATGGTTATATAGCTAGACCGCCGCGTCCGTTTCGGGGGAGAGGTGTGAGGTTTTACTGGGCAAAGCCATCCCCGAGATCAAGGATAAGCCAATCATAGTTGACTAAGGCGCAAGGGACCATTCCGAAGTTACGTCTATTATCATTATTAAAATGTCGGTGGTTGATGATTCGACCAACGCTTGGGAGGTGTGAGGCTGCTTGCTGAGAGCGTAGCATCGCCACAAACATAAATTGTGTTTCAGATGTGTCGCCAGCTGTTTTCCTCTTTGGTTTCGCAAGAATGGCCACCGTGGCTGAATTAACACGCTTGAGTAATAGATAGAATTTTTCTCTCAAATTTCAATAATTAAATATACTGTTGTATTTTACTTCACTAAGTTGGTTAACCATCACTTAGGAAGTTTTTATTCTCGAATCTGTCGAATTAACCATATCGTAACAAGTGCTAATGTTAGTCTAATACTTCTATAACTGCGTCTTCATTACTTTGATGAAATTACGATGGGATGGTTATCTAGCCTCGCAATCATAACAATATAATTTACTGAGTATCTGAAACTTCATGTATGAGTTATTATTCCAGCGAGTAAATTAATTTAAAATGTGACCGGATTAATGTTAGTTTTTATCCGAAAAGTTATCGGTTTTACTTAGTAGTAAATTACCGTTTTTGGTGTTTATTTCCAGAGATGAAAAATTAATAGTAAAAGCGACTCTTTTTACTTACCCAGTGATGACCAAGGTGACGTAAGACAATTTATACCAATGCTGAATGTTCCGCTATTTATTTTAGTTAGGGAGTGGTGTAAGCAGTGTTGCCATTAATCCTTAAAGTCCTGAAATTCGAAGACGGGAAAATCCTTGAAAAACACCTAGAAAAATATAAAATTGGGTAGAAAAACGTGGGATAACGGGGAGCTAACATTTGTTAAAGGAAAAATATTGGACTGTTGTTAAATCGAATTTATGGCGTCCGTTGGTCAGAAAATCTTCAAATCTTTAAAAGCGATTTTAGTCCTTGAAAACTCGGAGGAATCCTGTTCTCACAAAATGCAGTGGCCGCTTGGATCAATAACAAGTGGAGTTTTATGTCAGGTCCCCAATGTCGTCGTTTAAGTAAAAGACTCTTTATGCCACTATAGATTTAATTAACCCATATCATAACAAATTTCGTTTTAATGAAGCCATTTCTCTGTCCGCCGCTAACTGATTTGTACAGTATTCATGTCTGAGAAATTTCTACTTTACTTAACTTTCGTAATTTGATGCTCGATGTTCCAATTTCCAGGACGCTCGGGAGTTATTTCAGTGGAAATGAAAGAAAAGGGCTCGAACTTGTGTACGTGGTCGAATTTCGTTTACGCGCGAATCCGCTCTACGTATTACAATGGGATTATTTACCGTTCTGGCCACGAGGGATTTCATTCCTTCTCTTACTCTTAATGCCTTTGTTGAGAGAATCCGCTATCTTTGGACAGTGAAGCAACGTGTGGTGCTGAGAGCTCTTCCCCTGCGTAGCATTCACCCAACGGTCTTTTTCCCTGAGATAACAGTGTATTTCTATCTTCTTAAAAAATTTCTTTCAGCCGATTCTTTTAATAATAGCATATAATCTTTTCCCAATCAAAATCAGGAGGTGGTCTTGGTAGCCATTGTAAAGGCTAAAATACGAACTTTATTTATAATGTCTTACTCAAAGCACTAGTATTATTTGGATCCTGACAAAAGCGAAAAAAATCAGCTAGATGTACGCATACTAAAATCTCCGATTCTGTAGAGAACCTGTTACACATAAGGTGTTGCTAATTTGGCTTTTTGAGTTATTCTTTGTGTTATTTTAATTTGTGTTTAATGGGAAGGGTTTGTTATGAAGAGCTATATTCGTCGAAGTTTATTTACTGTACGTAATAAATAACCTTGAATAGCATATTCAAGACTTAAATATGGGGAAATAATGCGTATGCGTGTAGGAGATTTGCTTAAAAATTACGCGTTGCACTCATTTTCATAATCTTGGAAACTCTTAGATTTACTTATAACTTTTCCAGTGTAACGGCGAATTTTATTATCCCTCAAATGAATTACAATTATTCTTTAAAAGTTGAGTATAAAACCAATTTTAACTAGCATCTTAATCAAAGCTTCGTTAGTTCTTACAGTGTTATTACGAAGAATTAATAAAATGTTTTTCAATGCGAATGATATTTTTTAATTGCGCGATATTTATTCCCCTATATTATCACCATGGTTTGTGAATTTCACACGCTGTAGGGGTTAGGACGAGGTGAATTCTACCTTTACTTGTCAAAATAGCCTTCGAGTTGATTACTTTGATTGGTATATTGTCATGACCTTATATTAATCTATTCATTTAATCCAATTCCAAGGTTTCTTTATAGAATAAAAGAAAAAGTGAACTAGTGAAGTGAGTGAAGTCTCTTAATGGATTTGGATGCACATGACTTAGTGGCTATTTAAATTTTCCATCTACATTAAAGCATTATACAGTGTGCTAGTTTTGAGCATTATTGCTTGAGCCGTTATTTTGAAAATGAATAATTGGTATAAGAATTGCACCTTTCCTCGATAAGAGAAATATAATGAATTAATTTAATGCCAAACCTCATGTGTTTGTTCCATTAAGCAGCAATTAAATGAAAAGTTTGAGTTAACAATATTAGAAAATTTTCGCATTTTGATGGCGTGAAGATACAAAAGATGTGTGGAAGATATGGAAGACTCCTCGGGACTATTGAAAGTTTTGTATTTCCGCTTTGCAATAAATCATTTTTAGTCGGAGTACATTTTTAGAACTGGAAATTTAAACCAAGATTTATAAATACAACAATGGAACAGAAGTACAGAAGTGTTTTAATATAGTTTCTATTTTCCAACGAGTACAGCACGGTTATTTTACTGCTCCTGAAGTTTACCATATTCAGTGACAATAAGTTTAGTTTTTAATTTATTCCCGCGTTTGCTTCTTTTTGTGTTTGATTTTAAAAGACCTTGAGATAGTTTAAATTGCTTCTCAGCTATAAATCATTTAACAAAATAAAACTGGTAGTTTTATTGCGCATAATATTGAAAACGCATGTTCAAACTGTTACGGAACCGGAAGATTAAACAAAACAGAATTGAACAAAACAAAATTAACGTCTTTATTCGAGCGAAATTGAGACCATAAGGCCTCTTCTTCCATTTAACCCTTCGTCAAATACGTAAATATAATAAAAATATTAAGAATAAAAAGAAATATAAACCAATATATGTGAAAAAATGGCAATTTACAAATATGGAAAAAATATAATCAAAGAAATAAACAAAAAATGTAATTTTGTGGGAAAAATCTAGGGAGTTCAGGCATGAAGACCCTAGTAAGGCCAATTCAGGAAAGCACCCACAAAGAAGGGCGTTGTGAAAAACTTGCGAAAACCCTACAAGATAGTGAAGCATAAATAAAGTACAACAAGTACACATATAATCGAGTACAGTACAGTAAAATACAATAGAGTAGCTCAGTAGTACAGTAGCTCTTCAAACTGCTTGAATTTCGTGTAAATAATAATTCAAGAATCAGACTGCGCCATTTTATTGGCATTGGAAATCTTTTCATATGTGTGCGGGAAGGGAAAACTTAGAAGTAAATGAAGGCTACTAAAACTCACCTATCGAACCAACTCGAAGGTGAGATAGTCATCTCGTGAAAAGCCCGTAAGTTGTATGACGTTCGTTACGTTACGTGACGTGACGCCAAGTAAGAGAATGAATGTCGATCAGGTACGAGGGATGGATGGCCATCGGAATTGGGCGTAGGTGTCACTTTCCGAGGTTATATTTTTATTTTCAATATATTTCTTGGATCGTCGTGCTCACGGAAGTGTCTAATGTTGAGGTTAATGTGGGAGTCAGCAGTGCAGTTTCCTCTTCACCGAGTGGATCGAGCGTCGCATCCGGCGGATGTCTTGCGGGGCAGGGGGAAACTCGACTCTCCTCCCCTCGCGAAGGCTCCTCTTCACGTGCCCGCAATTGGACTCGCTCTCTCCCGGGAAGGAGTTGCGGGTTCATCGTGCCACGTCCGAAGGCGACCTGACGACTTCACCTACCCCTCACCCAGTCGCATCCCCCTTCCCCCCTCCCCCCCCTGGTCTCCTGGCTGCTCGTCGCTGTCGTGACTTCCTCTTTCGAGAGGAGGCTGGAGTCTTTCCCTTTTTTTTCTTTCTCGCTCCAACACTAACGGTGTGCGAAACAGAAATAAACAGCATAGCTGTAAAATAAATTAAATGAAAATGACAGTGAACTTCCGATTCGGAGTGGTGTTGCATTGGGGTTAGCAGTTTTATTGCTGAGTTTTGGAGTCGCGGTGACTTCACCGAATTCCGCATTCATATTTTTTATCAATAAATATTACGTGTTGTTTTTCAAAGTACTATAACTTTAATATAGTTTTTAATCGTTGCTTCTATTTGCTAAATGGCGGCGTAGTGGGATAGCGGGTGAAGCGTTTGACTACTGACCGGAGAGCCAGATTCGTGGTGATTTTGGGCTTCCTCTGCTTCAACCAAGCTTTTTCGGATAACAGATCTAAATCGATGGGAAACTGGGCCCCCAACCCCGATGTCTGAATTTTCATACGCCGTATAGGATTTCGTACGCGGTGAGTTCCATCCTCAAGTATCAAACCTAGCTTTGGGATGATTACTGTGGTGGTTAAATGCTAAATATATATACATTTTGGCGGTATCGGAGAGTTATTTTATTAGACACATGGTGCCTACATAAAATGTATGAGATTGTATGAATGCGATTACAAATTAATGGAGTTCAAGCTGGAGTCATAGACTTACTTAATTACTATATTGTGAATCAGAGTCGAAGAATTATTTTCTGGGTCCACAACCCCGTTCCAGTAACTGACTAGTGGGGAGGGTCCTCTAGGATTTCATCAGGATTACGGTGGCAACTTGCCAATTTTTGAAAGATCGTTATTTATTTTGTTTCTTATTTTTGCCGTAGTTTTAATTATTCTCGTATTGAAATCTGGCATATAGTGTCGTCGTATTGTTGTTCCAATCCGAGGATACAACCACATATATTAGACGTGAAGTTCATTCCAAAGGGTGACCTTCGAAGTGATGTAACTCCAAAATCTAACTCAGAAGACAAAATGGAAAGTAACCCTTTGCCTTAGGAACGCCCATACGAAGGCCCACTTTAGGATAATGGTCTTATTTTCTCTACATGTATAATAACGGCGCGGGCGTGGAAAGGAGTGCTCGGTCTACTGTCCCCGTTCGCTCACCGACTGGCCTAGGAACGAAAGGAAAAGTGTATTCGGGTGCCGAGTCGAAAAGAGCGAGCTGAAAGAGTTAATTTTTATTCTGATCTCCCGTGTCGAAGCCGTTTCCCGCACGCACACGGACATCGGTCCTCTCGGAAGTGAAAGCCATGAGAGATGCATTTCTTACTGCGGAAGCACTTCAGAGAACGTTATTTTATTCGTCTGTGTTACATTTCACTCCTATTTATTTTCGTTAGTGGGATAAGGGTTATGTTGTCAGCATCCTACACAGATGTGCGTTGTGAAATCAATAAAATTCCAGCATGGTGTGTATGGTAAGGGCGTGAGTGTGTCGATTTAACTTTCCTTTTCATCAGTTAGCATTTCCGATGAGCGTAGAAATCAAATTTAATCCCCGAATGCCGTTACTGTATGGAGGCGATAGGTTTAAAATTGCACACGTACCACATTTATTCGGGTTTTGTGTGTCGTTTGGGTATTTTTAATGGCCCCGTTAAATAAGAAAAGGTTTGAGGACTCTAGCTGGAGCCTAATTTAAGGTACTATTACTACGGGCGCTAGATATATTTTCACCCTCTCTGTAAATTCAAATCTTGACCGGTAATCCACATTTTTTTCGTTCCCATCGCTGTGATATTTACTGGTGTTTTGAAGCTATCCTGCGAGACCACGGCCTAATGAGCAATTATGCAGGTTAGCTGAATTCTAGGTGTGATTCCCCAACGGCGTTGAATGATCTTCGGTGATCTGTAATTGTCATCTCTGTATCCATCTTCCATTCGTAACCTCCTTGATTTATTTTAGTCGTGATGTCTTGGAGGTTTCGTATAATCCAAGTATATTATAAGAACTTTGAACTTCCAGAAATCGTGGAAAATAGGAGATTAGACAACAATTTTGAAAAGTAGGTACAAAGTTTTCGTCATCCACTATGGATATGCAAATTTTTAGAAGTGGATACTTTGCACCCCACTGTTTGCAGAGGAAGTATTCATTAACTAAGTATATGCCAGAATTTTTTATAACAATAATTTTATTTAGGGTATTTGAGGATTGTTGTTGACACCATAAATACCGATCAGTTGATCATGCTGTGAAGTGTTTCCCGATTGCCCATCTTTTCTTTAATTTTCGAGGCATTTCCCTTCTTTAAACAGGATAGTCAAACCAGGGGAACGCCCCCATTCGAACGAGGGTTTTAAAATTTTAAGCACCTTGGTCGTTAATTAGTCTATAAAAATGTATATTAACCAGTACTTACGTGTTTCCTTGAAAAACAATGGAACTATTTTTGTTAAATACATGAGAGGACCGAAAAATAAGGTAACAGACGACGTATTTACGAGAAATCCTTTTAAGCTCGTCTGTTGGCCTTCTGACTTCACTCCGACTGAATCCGTCAACGCTAGACGAGCTGAATAATTTAAAAAAATGTGGAAAAAAATCTGTTTTGCACGTCGAACTGGGTTTACGTTGTTACAAAACTTGTATCCCAGTTCACCTTCTGAATTCAACTCGATTGATTGGACCACGAACTTCGGCTGAGTAATTTTTTTGCGAGTGCACGGGTGAAGCCTGGTGTCGACGAAAGTCCGCAAAGCCTCAGTGATCCGGGGATAGAACGAGCACAAGAAGTGGAAGTGATCTCCCCGTGGGAGAGCTTTAAACGAGGTTGGTCCGTGATAAAAAAAAACGATCTCTAAATCTACGTCTATCAATAAGTGCTGATACGTGCGTTTTCGTTGCAAGGGGACACCACTACTATTCTGAAAGGGATGGCGATGAGGGAAGTCCAAATTCAATTTGTGACCAAAGTGCCAGTGTTTGGCAGTTTTGCGATTTTTCCCCTTAGGTATTTGGCGATTTCATTTTACCATTTGCTGTTAAACTACTTTCACTTATGGGTATAATTTCTTAAGTGTTTTTGATTTTTTTAATGTGACTCCAGTCATACTTAAAGAGTCTCTGAGCAGCAAATCGTGATTTTCAGCCTTAATTTCTTCTTCTTCAACCTTCTCAAGCTTGCATTTTCGAGTTGCATGGGGCCAATATGTCATCCTTCTATAGCATATTGTCTTTCTTCCCGAAAAGGGTTAAGGCTGATAAAGTGTGGCGTAAAGTCATTGCAGCTGAGGATGCATAATTATGGATTTAAAATCAATTGACCCAAAAGTACTCGGATCGATTCTTTGTCCAGCAGAACGTTTTTGGTAAACTATGGCGACATCTTAGTGTGGTTTAATGAGACAAGGCGGTATTTTAATCAAAAAATATCCTGAGAAAATTAGGCTGTATTTGGTGGTAAATCAAGAAAAAGAATCTCACGTTTATGTAACCAATAAAATTGTTTTATCTGCTAAAATGGATAATTGAAACTCCTTTGCGTGCCAGTTTCAACAATTTCCGCTTGTAAAAGCCAATAGCCAAAGTTCTGAGGAAAGCGGGTGTATTACCGGCAGATCTGTCGGTAGGTACCAGAGAAGGAGAGATAACCAAGCTCAATTTTCCCAAAAATAGCTAGAAGAGTGCGAAGGGTTTTGCTTCCTTTTTTGCGTGATGGGGTTTCAAATTTGCATTACTTCTTGTTGTGGAAAGTTCTTGAACCATGCAAGGCGTTTCTCATCTTTTTATAGCTTGCCCTCGCATTCGCTTTCTTAACCATTTTCACTGCATTTCAAGTAGGTTTCTAAGTCAAGATTTTTGTACGCATTTCTGCGCATAAGGCTTGCACGATTTTAACTGGAAAGGTGAAAGTGAAACGTGAAGTTCGCTGAGTTGTCGGCTTGTCGCATCGCGCACATCGGCGTGTTGCAGGACTTCATGCTCGATTGAATTTTATTCAGGAGGAATTAGTACTCTTGGAACGTGCCCAACGGAAGCGATATGTTTTCAAATCATGCTGGATGGAAATGAAATTAACTTAAAAGAAGACATGTGATACTTTTTCTTAGCAACAAATCTGGGGGATAAAGGACTTCAAAGGTTTGCCCATAATCTGTATGAGTTTGGCAAATAAAAAGAGCTACCGAAGTATTTGGTAACGGCTAGTAAAATGTAACCTAATTTTT
>LYUA01003153.1:46239-59009 GCA_002093875.1 Calopteryx splendens
CCTCTCCCTCTCCTCCGCTCCCCCCCCTCCACCCTTTCGTCGTCAACACACGCCGTCGGCGCTCACACGGAATGACGTCATGACGGAACGGCGTTCCACGGGTGCTTTGAAAGGCTAGGGGGATGGATTCCCTCCCTCCTTCGTGCCACCTCCCACGCGCCCTCATTCCGCGCCCATCCCAGCACCTCATCTACCTCCCACTCTCCTCCGTCATCCACCCTCCATGAGACTCGGCTTCTGTGGGCAGCAATCAGCAGTCGCGAGGCGGGCAGGGTGGGAAGAGAGGCCCGTGTTCTTAAAAAAAATGTGCGGTACTTTCGAACCAAGTAGACCGATGTTAGTCGGGAAATCGAATCTCGGGAGTGCGAATATTGGTCCGCCGGACGAACCTATGTTTTAGTTCGCCGTTTTGGTCGATTCCGCCCTGGGAGGACCCTTAAGGTGGAGCAAAAAAGTGTGGGGAATCGGAACATTAACATTCCGGAAAACGCGCGTTTGCTAAGTCTCACGAATCCATCATCATCGAACAATTTATTTTCATCAGCAATCTATTAAATATTTTAACCTTCGGGTGGTAGTTGCGGTTAGTGTTGTACCTGCAGTTTGCGTCGACAACTAAGGTCATGTGAAACCTATTTAACCTTCTGTATATGAGTGAATCCCACACTTAGTTGTCGAAAACAATCTATTCGCAATTGTGTGACAACGTAAGGGATCGGTTAATTGATTAAACGTTTACTGAAATGCTCGATAGACGGTGGAATTTGAAATCCCTGAGGCTTGAGGATTCTACAAAGGATGAAAGGACACGGTTGATACAGAATATGAAAGCCAGTTGAGAGCTTTAAATGATTGTGAATTTTTGTTGAATTATTGCAAAAATAAAAATTTTAAATGAATAAAAAAACAAATATATCCGTAGTAAATATCCACCATAAGCCCCATATTCGCAGTAGTGAACAATAACTTGTACTTTATGTACTGATAATGTTGCATATGTGTATGTATGATTATATGAAAGTAATTCGAAGTAAATAATGTTGAAGGAACCTATTGTGTGATCTTTTGTTAGAAATAAACGGTTGGAAAACAAAGACTCCCTGCTACCGTCTTCAATGCTATGCCATGCATGTAGCGCAAGTCACCAGTACGCATTTTTGCCTCGGCATTTCCGAGCTGGGTAATCTCTCTCGCCGCTAAGCCATGTCCTCAGAGTGTTCCGTGATTAAGTCGTCAGGAGGTGACAGCGATCTAAGCATTCTTGAGCCAACTTAGGGGCGTAAAATGTCGCCGTCACGTCGTGGAATGAAAGCGAAATTACAGTTATCCCTCGTCAACCCAGTGGATCTTGTTCACGAAAAAAGCCTGTGCTCGGCTAAATCGCGTTTAGCTAGATTCCCATTGGTAACAGGGTTTCAAAAAATGCAATGATCTCGAGGGGGTAATAATTGTCGCCCCTTAAAGCTTATAACGTAGGAGAGGTGGGGTGGGAGAAAGACACGCCGGGCACATTTGAAAAGATATGTGGGAAATAATTAGAAAATAAAACCTCGTACAGTGAATATTAAGTTAAACATTAAAATTGGAGAGCCTGAAGTCAGATTAAGAAATTCCTTATACAATAATGCTTTTTCATATAGGTGGAAGTTTACTCGACTCGATGGAGGAGGACTCGATGCGTAATCAACATGAAAATAAACGATTAGAGAAAATTCATATACGGAGCTTATCTTCATATACGAGTTACCCTGCTAGCCTTCTGAAAGGCGCGAGCCAAGGTGTGACTGGGACACCAACCTTTTTTAGTAACCTGTCATTATGGAATCATATAAGATCAACTAATATTTTTTTTATTGCGTCTGCTCTTTTCCTATTATTGGTTCGGAAAAAGAATGAACTCTTTATCCTATCAGTGATGACGTCTATTTCTCTAATTTTATTATATTATGACTCAGTGTCCTAGGGGTAAGAGGTTAAGAGTAAATTGAAGCATTTGAGATTTAGGTGTGTAAAAAAATTAAGAAATAAAATGGGCACATGGCTCATTGTAGTTCAAGGTGTTGTGGTTTTTGTAATGTCCCAAGAAATCAAATAGTGGAGGTTACTGGCAGGTCCGATTGTATACACAATTCAGACTGCTTGCTAGTGAACCATAATAAGCATAACTTCGTAACGCTATCTTTAGATTGCCTAGCAGCTTAAAGGTGGATTGAACTTTTTATAAAATTGAAATATGGCTTTAACCAGTGGTTAATAATATTCTTAAGTTTACCGACACAATATAAAATCGTAACTTAGTGTCGCATTAGGCGAGGGGGCATAGAAATTTTCCTGTGCTCAATCACGTATTATTCTTGAATGAGCAATTACTTTGCATTGATTTCAATATGAATTTAAATTGAATGAATTTTAATAATTTTTTTGAGGATATCACTGCGAAAATCTAATGTTTTCCCTCAGGTGAGTAATTCCTTCATCAAACTCATTTCGTAACTCACGTGCCAGCCGTTGCACGTGTCTCAAGGACCCACCGTCTCACGTTTACTCGGCAGCGCAGTCACCAAGTGTGCCTTTCCCGACTTCTTGCGTCATTATTGTCGCTCACTGTTCTAATCCCCTCTTACTCAATGAAATCAGATTGGCCCAGGGGCACCATTTAGTAGTGCATGCACGTCGACCAGCAGAATCCTTGAGTTCTCGATATCCATGAAAAAAAACGGGAATAGTTAAATCGTACGAAGAAATCATTGGAAGGGGCAGGAAAACCTGTTTGACTGCGGTTGAAATTAATATTTTGCGCCTAAATATAGGTAGCATACGAAAAAAGATTTTTTCGGATGTATTTTCTTTTAAAACCCTCATATTGTAGATAATTTTTCATTTAAATGATTCAGCACGTAATTTGTAACTTGCATAATGTTTTTTTTACCATTATAGCGCATATTTTGGGATAGAAAGTGCTTTTAGCAAATAAACTCTGACATTTTCGTAAAAAATACCTTCAAAACGAATTACTTACCCTTCATAGTAATTCCCTAAAAACCCTACAGATTTTACTTTACTTTGCTTTTTAATTCAATATTGTAATTCCTTTAACAATAATAAATAATAATTCGTAAATAAAACATTTTGATCCCGATAAATGATGTTTTTCTTGTGAAAGTTTTTTTTGCACTCGTAAAAGTTATCGTTATCGAAAAGCAATATAGGTATTCGATAACCGGAAAATTAAATTTACTTTGAAAAATCATAGCGATAAAAGTTAGCTGTGTCGGATACCGTTTAATGACAAATTTTTTCCCTTTATTTATGTGAATAAAATTTGATCTATTCCTTAACACGTTGGGTGGGACCGAAAAAGTCTTCTCATTAGTGTTACTTTCATTTCATTAATCGCTTGAGTAGAAAATTTTATGTGAGCGTTTAAATGCAGCTTTTACTTTCTTTTCGTTAAATTTAACGGAAATACAGGTGCCAGTGTTGCAAACGTTAACAGGTCCTAGGTGCCGGACGCTCAAAATTAAATTATCTCAATCGAAATATCGTGCGATCCCTATTTTTTTGCAGGGTAAACTCTGAGATCGGTAACGTTTACTAATTCACGCGAGCATAATTGTTTCTAAGAGGTTAGTTAACACGTAAGATAAGGGCATGTCCAATAGATTAAGATTTTATTTAAGATATAAGTGTCCGGCCTCGGTGACGGCGGGTTAACTTCCTCGCCTCTCAATGCAGAGATCGCGATTTCGATTCCCTCCTTGTTGGATATTCATCCACCAGCTAGACCTTGGGTTGTGTGCTAAAAATATCCTTTTCTTAAAACTTCTTTCTAATTGTCGAGAAAAAAGTTACGGGTTTACTTGCGTTACTCTTGCTGCTTAAAAAGGTTTGCTTTGTACGGCCCTATGTAAGAACCCGTACTTCCTTGGGTGCCCGACCATGCGATGGAATAATTTATAGCCTTCTTTGTGTGGCACTTACACTTCGAAATTCACCTGTAACCTTAAAAAAAATAAAGCCCTGACCATGGCACTACGTGACTCCTATCAAACTTCATGTTATGGGATGAGAGATAAAAGAACTTTATTCACAAGATGGAAAGATAGATACTGAAATTATGAGGAACACTTTCTTTTTCAGGATTTGCGTTCCGTCAAATGCGGTTGCAAGCTTTTTTTTATATATATTTTAACCAACTCCCAAAGCACGGTTTTTTTGGCCTTGCCCTCAGTTAAATATTTCACGGTCTGTCTTTTATGTGCAACGGTCATTTTTATTCCCTGGGGTCTTTTCGGGTTCCCTTGGCAGATGGTGCCTGGAATCGATCCGCTGACTGGCGTAGCATATCCCTTTTCGGTTCTGAGGTCAGGAGTCCACTTCCGAACCAGTCATGAAGTGCACGGAGGAGAATACTCGAGGATTAATTGCAAAGTTTTCGGAAGAACCAGCATCCACCTGGGAGCAAACCCGGTGCAAGTGATCCATATTCCCACGCACAGTCCTTGATCATAACTGTAGAAAACTCACCAAGCAAAGTCATTAAATCCAATTAGAAATAAAATGCTATCCAATTGCATTCAAATGTCATGGTGAAATCGAATGAAATCCTAAATTCCTGGTGGCCTAAGGTCCCCTTCCACCTAACAAGGAGGTGGTTTACATTTTAACATTTAGATCAGGGTCGGTGAAATTTATATCCTTTTGATGGATGGTCCAAAATTATATATTTTTCCACTTTCATAATAAGCTAAGCAAAGTGTAGTGCAAGTATAAAATGTAACTTTGATTTTTGGTGTTGGTTCATTGTAGAAGCAATAAGTTACCTACCTTACTATCTTCATATGTATAACTGCTTCTAACTACTTCATAATGAGCTACTTAATGCCTGAAGTTTAGGTTTTTGGGTGTAATATTGCCGTTTTGAAGATGGTTAGTTATTACAAAAATATTTATCGCTATATCCGATCTGTATTAACAATGCTTTACCATAAAAGGTAATACCCAAAGCTGAGGAGCACTTAAACACTTCATCCAAACCAGTAGCGATACCTACTTCAGCTACTAGATGCCACTTTTTCTGTGTTGCAGCTACCAGTCTACTAAGCGGCATACTTCCAAGTGCATGTGTATCTTAGTTTTTATTGTTCACGCTGTCATTCACTGTGCCGATTGCTGCTTTTTTTTCAGGGTCATAACCTCAGTTCACACCTCAACTCAATGGTCTCGTTAATCGTCGCTCTGCAATTCGTCTCATGTTCAGCACATCTGGTAGACTGCGTTGGTATTTCATGCATGATAGTCCAATCCTTATTACAAACGTCGTGGAATGGCCTGCCTTCGGTCTTTGTTTAAAGATTTCTCGCTAAAAGTCTCCTTTAGCACTCAGTTGGTTCCAGTTCAAGTTTTCTGGATCTTACTACTTAATGCAGATAACATTAACTCTTTCACATAGGCCATTTTGGAATTCGCAGACAGAAAAACGCGATACCTACAACAAAATCAACGGTAACTATCAAAAACGTATCCTCGGGAAAATGCTGCTTTGCAGACTGGCGGTTGATTGCACACCAAGCGGCATCTTGTGGCAGAAATTAGTGGTGCTTCCGGTTTTGGCGGAGTTTTTAAATTCTGTACCACTTCGGGTAGGATCTCGTGTATGAATGCTCTATTATTTTTTTCAATTCGAGAGTTTGATGAACCAGATATGTACCTGCTTTCTTTCATCAAATGACAATTCTCTTTTTCTTTGATTGCGTTTGCGTTCTCTCTCATTTCTAATTTTTTTGTGCGTCCCCGCACTTGTCTCTTGGTAAAAGTACTAGCATTTCATAGTCTAATAGACTTGGTTTCTTATTTTCCATTTCACTCTGCTCCTAACGAATCCGCAGTGTCTTGTGAAGTATCTAATTTAATTTATTTATTGCCTTCCGTTTTACATCCATGGGGCAATAACCCGCTGGTTTAATCTGTAGCCTCTCTTTTTGTAGGATCCGCAGCTTTTTCAAGACCCCCTTCCTGTGAGTGTCATCTCTAATGATTTTTTATTTAAATTTAGATTAATTCCAAAGTTGGAAATTTTTTACTCCTCTACATCTGCATAGTACCTTAAAAGCCACCGCGATGGCGTGTGGCCTTTCACATTAAAAATGCCGCATATATTTCCTACTGTTTTACTAATGAAGTGTGCGAGGGGAAAAAAAAGGATTCTCTATCCTTTCCGCCGTCAATCTCTTTCAACTTCCCGTCGTGGTCAAGTCTACCACTGCACATGGAATTGCATCTATAGTCGGTGTATCTCGCATTTATACCAGGATGAATAAACGTCGTAATCCAGGCTCATTTCTTGTATCGGATCTTAAAGTAAGGGCGATAGGTGCCCCGCTGGACGATCCTGTTTTTCTGTGAACATCTTTCTAGGGGGCCAGTCAGTTGGACGGCTGAACAAATACTGAAAGCATAACGCCGAAAATAGAAATGGAAAACTTGGAACACGACCTCATGTCTATTAAAGTTATTACCTTAGGCGTCGACAGCCGACCGCATTTCATTTATTCCCATTGCGAGCCACAACGTACGGCATCATTTGGTAATGACTAAGGTTCAAGTGCACGTGTATATAATGTGTTTTCTTTCCGAGATATTATATGTGATTCCTAATTGCCATACCTCCCTGAGCCTTAGAAATACGCCTTTGGAAATACAACGAAACTGAGGTCAAACATTTTTGTCAACACTTTGCCTTTTGTTTTCTTGAAGGAAAAATTATTTCGTCCATTAGTTCACTCTACCCTTGATTAATTGAAATGGCTCCAAAAAAATCGGAAGAATCCTTTAGAAGTTTCATTTTTCAATTTTCGCTAACGATGGAATGAATAATATCCTCAATTAATGACCGCGAGAATGACTTTTTATTTTTTTTAGCCCACTCAAGTAGATTATCGTTCACTTAATCCCATTATGTGTTCGTATTTGTAATACTATTTTCATATCGCGCATATTCGCATATTGCATTGTTTTTATGCACGAATTTGTTATATGCATATATGGATAGACTGCAGACTGCCTATTTTTAAAATTCAACTTCGTTGCCGTATTTTTTAACTGTTGACGCTCGGTTGGCACCTGGAATTTGAATTCCCCAAGTCTTTTATTTCCTAAACGTTTCTTGTGACACATTCCTCCGTCGTGAGGCCTGGCTAAAGCGATTTAAAAAATCAATAAAAGTACCCAAAACGTTGAAAGCTTTCGAAAGACGCGCTTACCTGTGGTTATGAATTTAAAAATATTTTAATCTCATTTTAAGAGTCCCGGTCATGAATTTACACGAAAACCGTATGCGCAGAGAGAATAATTTAATAAATTCTTTCATATCACCTAGGGGATTTTTTTAGTAAATACGGATTTTGATATTTGGTTGTCTAGAAATTTAGGTTTTCGTTCCGTATCGATTCCGTTCTCATTTTATGTGAAAGCTATTGCAGGCAGTCATCCTTTTACAGGCAGGATTTAAGACATTCCGAGACAATTCCTACTTATCCTTTTAGTCTTCCAAAGTACCTCTACCTCTGAACAATATAAATTCATACCCTACACAATCCTATTATTTAGCTACACCCCTTCGCTTGCGAAGACAAAGGATGCTTATTGTCTTTCTTATTCTCCCATATCACCTGGGATGTACTCTCCCTTCCGGCTCAGCTTTCGAAATCCCACCTCCTCTCAGTATTCTCTTCAAATCCTCTGCCTTTCTCGGATTCCATCAAAACACTATCTTACTTTCTTCCGGCCGATAAACATTCCTTCGGTCGTCCACTTCTCTATCCAGTTCATCTTTCATTCCTTATTCATGGCAACGTTTAAACCTAATGAGATGGAGCGAGCGTCACGCGGGAAATTATGAAGTAATGGCGTCGTTCACTCTGACGCCATATATCCATTTTTATCCGTAACGTTCAGTGGTCCCGAGAATTTTTTTTGGCAAAATGTTTCCCCCCCCCCACTTCAAGGTAATCCGTCAACTTGTGAAACGAAAATGAAAATCCCTTAATAAGACGCTCCTCTTACGTTATCAGTGATTCGGGAATGGCTCAGATACAGCCGTTGTCTTGGCACGGCAAGATAGAAATGGAAATAGAAAAAAGATTTATTATCCTAGGAGCCCATTCTCCTATGGGGCAAGGCTGTACATTTCGGCGCTTGTCAATTTACAGAAAAAAAACAACAGAAAAACCAAATGCAATGCATACAGAAACTAGTCTCAACGTTTTTACAAGAAACATTTGTAAATATCACATATGAAGTGAAATGTGTGTCAATGAGCAAACCACATATGTAGGAAACGATGACCAGAAGAATGAAGAAGAAGAAAGAAGATAGGCGGTGAGCACCATGGTGATTGGATGCATGGGGCTTGCGAAGTAACAACTACGATTACATCGATGTTTAGCTGCCTGTAACACAGAAAAAATGGGCGACAGATTGAATAATAGGAAAAAATGGATATTTTTGTTATTTTAAACTCCTGAGAGATGAGATATGAAATTTGAAAGCAGAGATGTGAGATATTGCCTGTTAGTATTACGGAGATGAATCCCTCTGAGCATTTTTGAATTTGAAAAAAAGGAAAAACTCACCCGGCCCTGTATACTAACCATTCAAACCCCTAAAAACTAGCCCTTGTTGCTTCTCGCAGGGTAAAAAATGTGTCTTTCTTTCTTATGGCGCCTAACTCTCTCAATCAACGTGTGCGTTTTGATGTGCGTTTGGTTTTTGGGACCGGAATAAATGGGGTTTCTAACGCCGAAAAAAAGTTTTCCTGGTGATTGAATAAAAACTGTTTTTCTATATTGCCCTCATCCCGAAATAATTGATTCTCGTATTTCAAGTCAATAGATGAAGCTCTTCTATTCAATCCACACAAAAGACATCCCGGGGTATTCATTTTAATTCCATCCCCGCCGCCGCGGATATGTTACGACTTAAGTTCCTCGTAGGCAATTGCGAAATTCCTCTTTGAAAATGAAAGCTTCCGTATAACAGATGCCCATTTCGTGGGGACCGACTCGGGAGACACCATGACGCTCATAATCCGAAGGGTCCGTCCCTTGTCACGCGCGAGGAATGACAGGCCCTGGGCTTTTTTTTATTAATGGCAGTCCAACGGTTAAGGTATGTTTTTGATGGACACTACTGCTATACGGCTGACAAGAGGCCCAAGGCTTAGCGGTTAAAAAAAAAAATTAAGCCTCCCTCCTCTCTCTCCTTCTCGTACAAAACCATGACGGTCGGGCGACTTGGATTACGAGCTTGTTCTTGACGGACGTGGAAACAATTCGGCCGTTCACAAATGACGTCACTCCATTTTAGGGATTTTCCATAGTATGACGCTCTGTGACGAGGCGTGAGAGAGTAGTTAGGCTATTCATTGCGTCAAATGTTATATAAGAAGGAGTTGACCAAATTTATCATCGTGACACGTTCTTTTCCTATCAACTGCCTCTGTCACTTTGAATTCTAATTGTAATTAGCGGTATTCCACTGTCCAGAGATGTATGCACGAGACACATAAGTTTGGTTTTTAAGCAATTTGTGAAAATAAAAATGCTATTAGACGTTGCGCAAATCCTGCAATTCAACCAACTGTTTTTGATATGGAACAGGGGGAAGGGAAGGATTATGGGAAAGGGTTTCAGACATTAAGTTTAGGAGCAGGAAACTTAAAAAAATAACTAACTTATAACGCATTAATCACGGAAGAAAGGGTTTCTAAATAAAATTTTTATGGAATTTTACGTATATATCTATGCTACTCCGAAATTAAATAGGTATAGTTGTTATCTTATTGTGCGTTTATTATTAAACGTAGCTTACCGATCAAGCGTAGATTTTTCATGGACCCAGCAAGAATACTGCACATTTTCAGGCTTATCTATGAGCCAAACACCACTAAAGTTCTAGGCTCTGCTTAACGTTACAATAAGCACTCGGGCTGCTTGAATTACGATAGAACATATTTTGTCTAAGAAATAAATTTTAATGCTATTCACGCCATCCGAAATTTTTTATCTTTTCCTCCCTCTGACTCGCTTATCGAATATTATCTTATTCATCGCGGCATTCAATATACTCACTGCCACTCAAAATCTCCCTCGTCCAACTTTTTTCTCATTGTCGAATTCATTTATAATAAGCTTAAAAGATGATTCCGGGTGATACTCTGAGGCGGGAGAGATATCGCGCATTTAACATTATTGTCGCTTATATTTCGAGATGATCTTATTACTGTAATTGCATATGCTGATAAGAAGATTTGTGAAATAACACTTGAATCTATTTACTTAATGGAAAGTATCCTACACTACTGTTCCGAAATAGATAAAGAGTAAAAGATTTTCCGGGAAAACTCTATGATACATTAATCCTTTACATTTTGAAATTCGACAAAGATTTTTTATTTAATCACGTCTAGGTGCTATTGCTTTCTCCTTCACTAATGGCTTAGATTTTTTAAAATCTTAAGTCGTACTGAATCTACCTGGCAGAGTTTACGCATGGCAGGGGTTGTCTTGGTCAATATTGTGGTCGTAATTTACGCCTATCTTCATGCTTTGCAGAATACCAGGTGATTTTCGTGAGCCAACAAGAGATTCAAAGGACATTATATTGATAAGAGAAGCGATCGAAATAAAATAATTCCAGAAAGCTTCATCCTAGTAGACAGGCATTCACTGTATAGTGCGTGGAAAAGAACTCTCCGAAGACCAACCAATCAGAGGACAGCAACGAGACGAGACGAGCAACAAGAAGGTGCTCAAAACTGTTGCAATCTACCTTCAAACTTAAGACCTCAGCTGGAATGCCGGCGAATCTGTTGTCATCTGAATCCAACGAATACGGCGAAAAGCCGGAAATCATGCAGAGCTCACGGTTATTAATGAGTTTCGTCCCAGGCTCGTGAAAAAACGTGTAGTGAACCCCTATTGCTGTGTTGAGTTCGTCTATGGCTAAACTAGAAATTATAATTTATACACAAAAATGGTGCGAAACATCTGTGCCTACTTCTATGCAGGGTTGATAGGTTTTTATGCCAATAATACCTGTCTTTATCATTAGAGAGCAATGTAGAAGGATATAATAAAATAAGACACTAGTTTTATCATTTTGATGATAACGAAAATATAATATGTAGTACTTAATTTTAATGTTACGATGAATTTCATGACCAAATTTAATCTTGCCACTCACGAGACAAGGGAATCAACCATTGTTTGCTGTCCAAAAATCCTCGTCTGCTCCTTCCACTTCCCGTCAGCATAAATTTCTGCTTTCTATAACGACCTTCAAAATCTCAATACCCCTCAGCCTTTCCTACGCGTTTTCTACCTTCTTCGGATTTTGCCTTACATCTTTCCTCTCCTCTTCCACCACCATAAATGATAAGGGTAGGTACGTAACATTTATACAAAATGATGACCACGGCGTGGGTCACCTGGTAGAACTAATAACGTACAGATCACTTTGGCTAGGGCTATTCTGGGACGCGACCGTCATTAAACCTCGCGTGTTGTGGATAAAGAACTTGCCATCGCCGTTCTTATAACTTCGCCCCACCCGGAACCAGCATAACGCGATTACAAACGTTAGCACGGATAGTTAAGAGATCAGTAGCACTGACCCAGATCTGCAGGGGAAGTTAGCATCGCGGATAACGACCGCTTGCGGAAAAATTAGATCTGTGATTGGGGGTCCGATATTTTAGCGTAACCTCTAAATAATGCCGTTTTCAACCTATCCGCTTTACGATCTAAGTATGACTCGTCTAGATATGAAGTCTCACCTAACCCACCATTGTATACTTATCGTATTTTTGAAATTAAAAAAATCTTAATGAAATAGATGTTCTGCAGATATAAGTAGTAATAATAGGTTAGGTTGTGTCCGCTTCACGCCTAAAGCGATTTGAAAACCGCGCCTCAGGTCCGTCCTATTCGCACTCCTTAAGTTATTTCATGTTTCAAAGGTAGGGCCCAGGATTGAGCATAAAATTCCTGCTTCAAGGGATTCGTTCACATTATGCTGTGATTGCGAATAATTTCAAATTGAATATGGAGTTATAAAGCTTCACTTTTTACGCGGAGTGGTTTTCTGAAGATTATAAAATTAATGTAAATCAGGAGGAGTACAACTGAACGTTGTACTATTCTAGATTTAAATTGAGATAAGGAATTTTTTTTATTTGATACATTTAAAAAAGTTTTCCCTGAAAAAAGATTTTTTTATTTAAGTGGCTTTGTTAAAAATCAATGATATGCCTACTTCTTTCTTTTATGAATAACTTCTTAGCAATCTGTATCTCTAGTGCTAAAAGGGTGGCTCTTCTACTGCTATGTGAAATGTACCCGATTTATACCTTTAACGCAATATGTTAGACGCATTGATTTATTTCTTCTTTTTTCATGTAACCAATGCTATTTTTTTTGCTTAATCATGGTGTTATCTCCAAAAAAAATTTGCGGAGAAATTTGCTATCAGCCATTTAAAAAAAGGCAATTTATTCGTTTCGACTGACATTTTTAAGTGGACCGAAACATTTTTATTGAACAATCTAATATTTAAAAAATAGTTAACTTTTTGTCCATATTTTTATGATAATTTTAATGTGTTGCCTTCAATAAGTGATATGAACTGAAGAAAAACGGATTGCCTCAACTCCTAGTGAGTATATATATATGAAAAAATCCACAATGAAAAAATCATTCGCCTGAACCGGG
>LYUA01003153.1:76452-89299 GCA_002093875.1 Calopteryx splendens
CAAATTTCACATTGTCAGGACGCTCCGGCGCCCCCCTGCCGCCCCCTTGCCTATTTTCGCCCCCATAGACTAGAGCACCGCCCCCCCAGGGTAGCGCCCACTTTGGGAACAACTGCCCTAGACTAATGAACTAATGAAACAGTGAACAAATGATAATGAGTGACGCGTTAAGTTTGTACAACCTGGGACGGATCCCTTGACTTCGTTACTTGGCGAAAGAGTCGTGCGTACAGATCGAATTTGATTGAAATGGAACTCCTTCTTTTTCCTTATATTTTATTTATTTTTCCTGAAAAAATATATCCCATTCAATCATTTCCCTTCCTACGGTGCCAGGGTCAAATGGAAATACGCGTTTTCAGCTTTTTGCAGGGGACTCCATCATGGTTTTACCCGTTCGAGGGATTTTTTAAGCTCGTAAGACTTGTGAAATACTTATAGGTTATGCAAGGTCACCAGACTTAGTGGTACCAAGGCAACGCAAGAGTATTCCCTCCAGATAACTCATTACTCGACCAGTTTCGTTTAGGGTACATTTTCACCTGAATATCAGAAGCAATATTCTAGTAATACCTCAGGCCCACTTTCTAAACATTCTACATACATTCCTTTGGGAATAGTTTCATATCTCTTCTACCATTCCTACGCCCCGACACTATGTGGTAGGCATATGCAGTGCACGGGCACACCAGTGTTCTATTTTGGATTACATTCCTTTGTTTTTAATGTTGTTTAAGTATTCAGCAATTTAACGAGCATTCCAGGAAACTCAGATAGTTCTTACCGCTGGGGTAAACTTTCCATTCTGAAAAATAAATGAAACTTGAGAAAAACTAATCTCTGAGACAAGTTGATAAGACAAATGTCATAAAGTAACTCGTTGACAGTCGCCAGAAAACTATTGAATTCCAAAGACCGACAATGCCACGGAGATACGAGTGGTGATTATTTCTTCAAACGTGATAACTGATGCTTTTGATATTTTGGTTGAACCGGAGAAAATTTTCTGTACTCTGTTCTGCGCTCCTACCACTGGACTACCACGCCCATTTACAATAATCTACTAAAATCAATTAAATTGATTATTTCTCCTACTGATTTGAAGTGCTATCCAAGCTGTATGATTTATCAGGCACCAGGTAATCCTGGGAAACCACAGGCGACACTGGGAAAGGAACTGACCCCACTTATTACCCTTATGTGTGAATTTCACACGGCGTTGGACTTAGCATTTGGTGAGCTCTACCATCACCTACCAAACTTACCTGCGGGTTGATTACTGTGATTTTTTACATTAAAAGAAAAGTGCGTAAAATGTTACAACACAAGATGCCTTATAGTGTGAATGAGATCGTTGATGACCAACTGTAAGTGTGAAATTTTGCTATTACCATACCCAATATTTATACTTTCTTAATTTTTTCTTCTTTGTGTTTTTGTATTCTCTGTGATTCTACTGAGTTGAGTTTTATTTGTTGTCAATATAAAAAGCTTTTTACTGACGATTTATGTCTTTTGACATTTTAACATTAAATATATTATTATTTTATGAACAAGTGACTGATATGGAACTTTATAGAACAATTTAAAACTATAAATAGCCCAACTACACTACACTAAACAACACTGCACTAAAAATGAATTGTCTAAATGTGTACATGATGATGCATGGACTTTTTCCTACTCATACAACTCTACTTTAAATTCGTGTACCCTTGGGAATTTTCGAGCACCTCATCTCAAAGCTATTTTCTCTCCCTTATACTCCGCATTGGTGTGAGGGTTTGATATAGGTGATCTTAGGCTACCGCTCATTCATGGCGTTGTTCTCTTTCTTATCCTTGTGGTAATTTCTTCCCTCCCTCCCTCATGTTCATTCCTTCCTATATTTTTTTATATTGCATAAACATACAGAACACAATGAAGTAACCATTTAACAGCTACACTAAATTAGCCGTCCTTAGTAGGTTTATCAGGTTTTTCGCGCCCTCCTTCCTGTGTGTGCGTTTTCCTGTCGTGGTTTTTTTTACCGAGGATAATTTTCCTATTCTTGGGTTTTTCCCTCGAAATTTAAAATCTATTTTGTACGTAAATTCCCAAGTATTCAACGCCAGACTTCTGGATTATGTATTATAGAATTTGAAGCATTTATTTTTAATGTAAAGTGTATTTATAAATTGTGTACTTATATTTTATATGCATCTATCTTACGAGGGGTTTGGTGCAAGAAGGGACTATTAAAGTCTATATCTCGCCCCAATAAAGGGAATTTATTATTATTCATTGCATAAGACTCAGCAAATAGCCATTATTAGCCTTGAAAATGGCATCACGTGTTGAAGCCCTAGTCAGAATAATGAAAATTGACTGAATAGAATCTACCTTATATTATTTCATCACTCCAAGATGATTATTAGGTAGGGCATGCCAAAAAATAACTGTGACCTATAAAACCAGATTTCTAGGCCATGGTTTTGGTTTTGAGGCTGTTACGAAATATTTTACTTCCGGTCAACTTTACAAAATACTGAAAATTAACCCCCAGAAGTAGAGAAGTGTGCACAAAAATTAACTGGCTAGAAATAAAAATGAACTGCAGTGATTGCGAATGGTTCGAAATGTATAACACAGGAGGAAATGAAAAAAAAAACTTTGTGAAAGCAACTCGATGTTTTTTATTCGTAAGACCTAGATTTTGACACTTTATTTCATCCTCAGGTGAGAAAAATAATTTTTAAACCAAAACAAAATTGTCTTCCTCAGCTGAAGATGAAATTAAGCGTCGAAACCTAGCTCGTACTAATAAAATCATTAAGTGGATTTAGCTAAGTTTTTATTCATGTCCTCCGTGATAGATTATTCCCACAAAATAAATCCCGAAACAGTTCATCCGCTGGTAAAATTGCGTTAAAAGTCGTATTCACCGTAATATTCCCTTAAATAACAAATCTTTCACATGGCTTGTTTCTCACGCACCATTAAAAAGTATTTTGTATGCCAGAAATAAACTTCATGAATTTAAGAAAAACTTTCATATGATGCTGTAACGTGCCTTAATTTTTTTTTACTAACAATTTTTTTACTCCCTTCTCTATATTCGATTTCACCTAGTCAAACCTGAATCCGCTGAAACCTCACAATGGTTTTGGGATAGCGGATTGGAATAAGGGCCTTAGCAGGTGCACGCCAACGAACATTTTTGATTTAAACAGATGAGAAGGTAGACGCAACGCACAAAATGTAGTTAGATGGAATAGTCTCCCATCTGTAACAGCCAGTCGTGGGGAGCGTATGTTAGGAGAATTAACGAGTCTGTTTTAATGAAACTTAGCTTTATTACACGGTCTTCAAAGAAAATGTGATGAAAGACTTTGAAGAGGAGATGTAATTTCACATCAATTAGGCAGTACAAGGCGAAGAGAGGAGTCGGTTGAAGACGGTGCGAAGATGGAAGGCTAAATTACTCACAATAGGTTGCTGTGGGAATATTTTAAAATGAAAATTTGTGACAGTGACGAAAATTTGAGGTCGCGGCGCGGTCAAATGGCGACACAGTACGAGAGGAAGTAGAAAAGTTCTCGGCTTAGCAAAGACACTGCATAACTATCGATAAAAAAAGATCGTTTTTTCTTGTTTCTACACACATGTCATAATGATGAGTGTCAAGTTTCAACTTGACCCGTCTACTAGTTTTCTTTATACGGCTTTTTAAAGCAGATCTGTCGTGTGTGCTTCGCTGAAATGGATAAACCGGAATGTTGTGCCGTCGTAAAATTCTTCGTTTTGGACGGTTTATCACCAACGGAAATTCAGCTCGTGTGTGCACTGCAGTCGGAACTTTTTCGAGGCTTCAATGCCGAATCCTACTTTTGTCGAGATTTTCCTGTCTTTTTACGACCTAGCTAATGTGAGATTACAACTCCCCTCCATTTTTCACCACATTTACCCGTAAAATGTGCGATGAATCTGTTTCTTTTTTGGTGATACAGATCCGTTTATTCTTCTACCAGGAGTTCACACCGTGTCCTAATTTTTTATGACAGAATACAATCAGTATGAGAGAGAGGGAGTGTCGACCACCTTTTTTTTTCCTCTCCCTTGCTTTAATTCAATCCATTCATATTGCGAGAAGCATATCCCGTGTCCCTAGGTGAATTTCCCCGGAAGAATTGACCTCCTGAGAGGGGGGTCTGGCTGAGGGGACTTCAATGGTCATCGTACCGTGAGACCTTCATCCGAACCACCGATCTGGAAAGATGAAATCGAAAAATTTAGCGGCATGTCCAGCTGGGGGAGCGGAGCTCAACGGGCTTCTGTGATGATTTAAAGAGGCACTCCGTGAACACGGAATGTGGACAGACATTTCAGACGCTTGTGTGGACCTGGTTACCTGGTCAAGCTTACTGTCATGCCATACTGGCTAACTTGCTGAGTCTGCTAAATCAGTCGTTCATGCGATGTAGAAAAACAGTCATCGTAATCTCATCTGTTTTAATATTTAAAAAAATCATATCAAGCCTGAAGCGGACCGTCCGCAGCCAAGGGGGTCATGGGACACTGTATTAAAAAATCGACTTTGTTCTGTATACCATGTTCCTTAAACTTATTGTTTCCCTATTAAAGAAATACGGGATGATTCAACCGAAATTTTTAACCGTAATATTTTATGCCGAAAAAGTTACAATTTTATGAAACATTTTTCTTAATGTTCTTTTTTTTCAAAATAATTTCGACTAAATTTGCTTTATTTTTGGTAGGGTATATTTAAAGCTTTCTATAAAGTATTTTTTGAATTATTTACGAGATATTAAATGTTTTAAATGGTGAGTTTGTAAAAATCGTTGTAGCTGTTGTGATGGTGGCCATTTTAGTAATATCAGAGGTAAACACAAAAAGTGGTATTCATTTGGAAAATTATCAAAACGCATTCAGGGGACCTGATGTGTGCAGCTATTTCCGTTGAAATATCTAAATTGATTTTTTTCATGAGATTTTTTTTTCATCCTATAGCTCGAACTTTTCAAAGTCAAACTTTTCGATTACCTGAAAGAAAATTGAATTCCGTCGGTGTTGTTCACATTTTGTTTAGCACATTTTTTCCTTAACTCGAACCCCATAGATGTGAATATCCCCCAATTTTGAAAAAGTTTCTTTCGTCGCAAGATTTTCGAAAAATCTCTAAATCGAAGTGAATTCCAAAGCAATTTGTCCAATTCAGCATCAGTGCAAATAACAGATAATAATTTCCTATTTTCTGAAAGCTTTACGTTAGATGAACACATCATAAAACCGATCACAAACAAGATATCACGAGATATGGAAAAAATTCCAATGTATTGTATTTCTTTTTTTTCACGCCTACAGTTTTTTTTGACTTTACCATAATGCTATGATGTACGATGACTATTACCATATACCATGCTTATCATAACTTTGCCGACCAAAATTGTCCCGATGTTAAACTTCACTGCATGCCCATGGTATTAGTAATTGTGTTTGGTTCCGTTATTGTCCAAATTCAGATATTTCCATGTTTTGGAATCCGCTGTAGACGGATCGCGTGAACACAGGATTCCTGTTGGGTGTTGACGGCTGCACAACTTGACCCCATTGGAATTATATCGTCACTTTCCTTTAATTATTCGCAGCTGACCTCGGAAAATACTTAGCGTTGTTCACAAAAGCCATTAAACTGTGAGCGAAAAAAATAAATGTTTTTCAACATTATTTTTAAAAATCATCTTCTCCAAGAATCAAGATTTGGTCTTCGTTGTAGGGAACCATACAAATTATGTGAATGCATTTTATGCTTAGTTGGTCTAAAAAATATAGGCTTACCTACTATCACCCTTAGGGAGCTGTCGTTCAGCAGTCTGATGGGTTTAAATGTGTGAAAAGCGATGCTAATTGTTTAATAATTGTTGATTTTCTGAATTTGACAGATAAAAGGGCATGTACATTGATTATTAACTTGGAGAAGTGAGTATTTCACCTTGTCCCCGCATATAGTAGTTCACACTTGATTATCGGTATACCCAAACTTGATGTCAAAAAATATGTAACTTCTTTGTAAAATCTCATTTTCTATTTATTATACTAAATATAATTTAATTCTATTTATAATTTTTTTAGGAATTAGTATTATGTTCCTCGAGGTAGAAACAGAGGATATCAAACCAACCTACATCCGCATAGTAACTTTGAGATTAACTTCAAGGAAAGAGTAGAAAATGTCATGAAGATCTGAAAGATATGCCTAAACGCCAAAATCGTGTGACAGATTATTTCTTATATCTCCTAAGATCCCCTCTTGACGGTTCATTCATTTTTTTCCATCCGCAAGTCTTCAAGAGGGTTAGTGTGAGACGACCAATGGGTTAATAAATGATAAGGGACCCTCTCCCTTTCGTCGTAAAGGCTTCGATTGTTTTTACCTCACAGTTGCATGAAAATCATATTAAAATTAGGGTTACGTATTGCTCCATGATTATTTCCAGTGTAACTTACCTACAAATATGTAACTCATCACGGTGATTGTCGACCATAACTGGTCGTTGAAAAGTTTTTGCTCAAAAGAGGCAGTAATTAACGATGCTGATGTACCCAGCAAATTTATTTATTTTTAGGATTTATTATTAAGGATTACTTCCACCTTTCTGAGGCTGATCTTTTCCTGGAGGTAAGTGCATCTAACGAGACTTAGGGGAAGATAATCACGATCAACTTTAAACTAGAATGCACTATTTCACGAAATGTATTTGGAATACTCTAAGGGCTTAACCAATAAATGCCATCGCCATTTCTAAAGTGCTCATTTGCCCTTTTCTCCATCATTTTATTAATGACTAAGTACGAAATCTTCTGCGTGAGGAATCAAACTTATTGTCCTATAGTCCTCACAGGCTGCCTCTATTCCTTTTCTTGGAACCGGACTTAATACTGAGCCTACGATGTTTTCTGGCCGCATTCCACCCTCCTAAATGCTGCGAACAACCCCATAAAAACGCTCTCTTCCATGTTTTACTAAACCCTTGAGTACATCTCCAGGGATTATATCTGCCCCGACAGCCTTCTTCAATTTCGTTTTTCCTTTGACGCCTTCTCTATCTCCTAATCTGGTAGGTAGGTATATCTGGAGCTAAGCTATCCACTTAGAAATGACATATCTTTTTTAATGTCAAAGCTCTGTGGCCTAATGTCTCTACCGTATCTTACCGAGTACCGTTGTTTTATGAATTCTTTTCTTTTTCCCGGAATCTCTACTATTTCGATTAGTATTTTTGCCTGCTGTAATCCTAATAGTGAGTGCGACTTCCTGGCAATGCTTACACTCGTCTGTACCACGCACCCATTTCACCCTGTCTCTGTATAAATCTCCATTCTCTGATACTGCTCTTTCCAACCCATTACTTTCGCCTTGCTTGTTCTTGACTTAGTTTAATATATGTCTATTTTAACTTCGGTTATCCTAATTCTGTGTTTACGCTCTTCCATTTTCTAATCTCGCCCATCTTCCTAATCATATATTCAGTAATCTATGGTAAATTTCTCATTCTTTTCCTATTTACCTTTCCTGTTGTTTCGTTTGCAGCTTCTATTATCCCTTATTGGACAGGAAAGAAATATATATTCCAGCATGATAAAAAAGAATCATCGAAAAACTTTGAAAACTGTAAAAATGTTGTCTAAACTCATATCACAATTCCAAGATTTTTCATCATAAATATCTACTACTATATCGTTAGCCGCCAAAAATAACTTGGAACGGCTTTATCTGATCGATTAAAATGAAAATACCTACAGAAAACTCTACAAATGCCTGATAACGCGCAGAAAATAAATTTTCTAAAATTATAAGAAAAATTAAAAATATTATTTATATAATAAAAAATTTTAACTTTTGGATGGCGCGTTTTATTTAAGATTTTCGGTTAACTTTTGGGTTGAATCCCTTTGTATTTTTATTACTGTTCTAGAGATCGTTAAACAGTTGTAGGTATATTAAGAATAACGCTGTACCTGTATTAATGATATGTCTATATTAATTTCGTCCACAAAGAGCGATGAAGAAAGTTTTAAATATCCCTTTAGCCTCTCGTAGTCAGGACCTTAGTCAATGTATTTTTCGCCTGAATAGGTGTCCGTAACACTAATGAGTCTCTTATCTATTCCTTTTGATTTTAAATACGTATTCCGATTTGAAAAGAGAAGTTGGGCCACGGGGAATTGATTTAGAATGGGAGCTGACTCGCTCTTAATTTTTTTCAACGATTTTAATCTAGCGTTAAAACTTCTGTCATTTGATTATTCATAGCCTATTTAAAGATAGCAATTTGTAACCGATTGGGCCGCTTTGTTTTAAACGTTCTCGTGACCTAGGATGACATTTTTCTCGATTGGAGCCCAATATCTTGACGTGCACCAAAATAGGGGTTCTATGATAAAAAAATATTATAGCCTTATCTAATAATTAAATCACTTCAACCAGCAATGCAATGTTATAAAAGAAATTTGCAATGTCCTTCCCGCAGAATTTCCCATCAGGTGACGCCATGATAAATAGCTCAATTGCAATAGATACTCCAGCATTCTTATCCGAATCAGCCATTTATATAAATCATTCCCATCCTATCTTTGACAGTAGCCATTAATCTCTGCACGGCTTTGAGGGAACTAGGACTGTGTTTAAACGATATATCGACACCACGTCGATATGTTTCAATTCGGTCGATATGGATAACTTTTAGGATTCAATATAACACAGGGCCGATCACAGTCGTCAACTGGATGCTCTGGACCATCTGGTTGATATCCAAAAAAGGAAGACATTAACCAAATGGGTGACGGTGGCAATAGTGATCATTAAACTCGATATTGCCGGCTTAGATAGATATTCCTAAAAAGGTATTGACCAACAAGTATCGATATATTTTCCACCTTGATATTTATTTTATATCGACGATCGATTTTAGAAATATCGTTTATTGAAACACATGCCATTGAGGGTTACCTGTATGTGTCAAAGAAATTATTATTATTATTCTCTTAGTTGCCTCATTTCAGTCGATAGTTCTAACAGCATATCTTTTCTAGTGATATTTTTTATTTGAATTCAGTTTACCTGTTTTAAGTTATTTTCGCATTCGTGATCTCTCTTGGTAAGTCTTCCTAGTCATTTTGCCTTTCTCATTTCTTTCCTCATTCTAACAAGAGCTTTACATGCAATATATATATCCAAGCATAAAGTAGTAATCTACGCATGTTGAACAAGCTGGTACGTGGAAAATGGGGGTTGAACGTGAAGAGGATAAATTAGAGGATACTTACTAGGCTAATTAACATAAAATTCATATTATTTCATATCTTTGGGAATTATTTTGATCCGTTATAGTTCGCGCAAAAAATATGACATATGAAATTCAGCAGGCACAGCAGTAAACCATTCCTCAGCACCGCATCCTTTATTACTCCCTTAATTCCGTCTAACATGCCTAATCTGCCTTTCTCCCTCTAACTTGCTTTTCAGCATTCTTTAACACTGCCGCTTAATATGATCACTATGCACTCTATGTTACGATTACGATTTATACACGCGGGCTTTTTTAATCAGGTATATTTCTCATTTTATTTTTACGCCGGTTTTTATTCATTGTTTTCATGCAGAATTTTTTTTTAAATCCGAACAGATCCGTATAATGAGATGTGTGTCATGATCATATTCTTTGGAGCATCCCAAACAGCCAATACTCACTGCTAATAATACTACAACCGTGACTTCGTCGTTTTACAACATAATCTGGCGAGGTTTACATCAAATTCATTAATTCTGTGGTGTAGGTCGGATGGGAGGCAGAAGTTGGTTACGGAGAGAGGGGACGAGGGGGGAGTGAAAGGAAACCCGGGTGAGAAATAATTGATAGTAGGGACGGTAGGACTTACTACCTGCTTGTCTAGTATGCGTAGACAACTCAACTATTATATGGTTACATATATCCTTCATGTTAAGCTGTCACTATAATTTCCTTCACTCGTCTGTATTTTATTACCTCTCCGATTGATTCTAACATTAAAGAAATGTTAGTAAATGAAGCACTTGGTACTTCCACGAGAAATTTATTATTAGGGGCCCGATTTCGGCTGTCACACCATCATTAGGTACTTGTGCAAATTTCTTGTGGAAGTCACAATGTGCTTCATTTACTAATATGACGTCCTTCCACTACATCAAAGCTTCGTCTTTTGATTTAATTAAAGAAATGCATTATTTTAACGGTCCATGTGTGGTGTTCATTTACCCCTTTGAAACACACCCCTAGGTGGTGGCTTGCACGGTACCATTTACGTTTAGATGTAGTAGGGGATAGATTTAGGGGGGGGGTGTTAGAAAGTTGATATGAAGAGGTTCAAGGTTTTCCATTCATGTTCTTCCCAATTTTCCTAAGGGAATGAGGTTTAAAAAAAACTCGTGGGACATGATAGTTTACTTTCAAAATTTCCGCTTGTTCTTGTGCGTCAAATCTGGGGTCCCGCTTCTTCCATAGTGGAAAGTGGATAGTGGAAGGGTCGTGCGAAATCCCAGAAAAAGCGTTCGTTCGAAACTCTGGCGTAGTAGGTGCGCGTGAATTCCGCTTGGCGTTTTGCGGTTAGAAGTTGCATGAGCGGAGAATAGGGCGGGCCGTCGTCGTCGTGAGTGAAACTAGCCGAACAATAGGAGCGCTAGCGAATCAAGCGTAGGAGACCCAGCTTTCGGAAGGAAATCGAAAAAAAATAATACAGGAAGGAAACTGTTCTCCTTGAATTGAAAACCAATATTGACTCAAATTCGTGCGCTGGACTCACCCAATGCATTTTTGGAATATTCGCCTCAAATCACAATTTTGTTTCATCGATCCGGGAGCAAAGTAGTTTCTTCCGCGTAAACTGCAGAACCACAGTAATCAACCCGCAGGTCGGTTTGGTAGTTCAGGGTGGAGCAGCACAAGACTGAGCCGAACGACGTGCTAAATCCACACCACATGGTGGTCGGAGTGGGGCCAGCTCCTTTCCCTGTGCATCCTGCGGTTTCCCGTGATGAACCACCTGGCACCCCCATAAAAATCACACACAGTCCCCAGAGGCGTCACCCCGGAGTCTAACCCGGATCCTCAGGTTATTAGCTCAGCGCTCTACCTGCCGGACTACCACGCCCCTGTAAACTGAAGAAACGCCCCTATTTTCTCCTACGCGTAAGTGAATCCGTAATTAACTCACTCATCACTGATCTAATCCTGCGTTGCCTGATTTTCCCGTTCTTTTCCTCGATTATGCCACTGCATCGAACTCTAGGGTAAACTGACGAGTGCCTAGACTCGTTCCAAAATACTTTTATCTCACACACACATGTAATTAATTATTTTCGTGGAAGTTAAACTTATGTATCATTTCGTCATCACCTCAGAAACTTCGAAATCTAAAATCCATTCTCCGAGGCTGGACGAAAAATTTTAGGATTGCTTAAGCGCTCAAAGATCCACTTCTGTCTGTTACTCCTCGGTTCTCCTTCAGAATGTGAGCACGAAGAGAGCGTTGTGCGAGGCCCACACCCATTTGACAGAGCGGTGGTCACTCAAGCGATTGCGGATGGCTCGGATTCAATTTGAATCATCTCGAGATGATGCCTAGGTCCATGGCCACTTCTCTTCAACCCCCCGCCCCTCCCGGTCCAACCCCCACTCTAATGGGCGTAGCAACTCGCCCGGTCGTGACTTTGAATACGATTATTTGTGAGGGAGAGTTTTCTCAGCTTTGTCTTCTCCATTCGGGTTCCCTTTGATTCTACTTCTCCTCCAAGGTATGGGGAGTCCTTATTTTAGAACGTTTTCGAAAATTTCACGGATTTCTGTTCTCCCACTTCGTCTTTTTTCTTTAAAAGCCAAAATGAGTTCACCATCAAAGCACCCAATGGTGTGCTTTGAAATCGTATCGGAATCAAATTTAAGATGATGAACTGTAAAGTTGTACTCCACAGCTTTTTTTTTGTCAGTTTGAGAGAGGTACTATAAATTCGATTCAGTTTTCATTAAAATATTATTTTTACATTAAATTGCACATTTAGTTGGTGGAAATGGTACAATAAACTACATTTTGTTTGGATAATTTTTCTAGGAAACTGTGAGATCACAGATCCCTCAACTACCTCTTATCACACATTATCTGGTTGAACCAAACCCCTCAACCCTTCGTAATGGCTGCGTGACGTGGGCAAAGCTTTTGACCATCTCTAGCAGCATCTAGGCTGGGAAGCTGTTCGAGTACTTCTGTTAGAAAAAAAAATGTTTTGTAAAAAAATCGGTGCGTAGTTTCGTGTTCCTTATTTACCGTAAATATTCTCCCCTTTTCCAGATATATGTTGCTTGGCAGTCACGGAAAATTAATTTGTGTGTTCGCCATTAATTCAATTTGTTTATTTCTTTGGGTCCATTTTTCTCTCTTTTCGCTCTACTAATACTTGTGAAATATATTGGGTGAGTCGTTTAACTTAGCAAGAAAATGCTGTTAGACTATTACCTAAGAGTCGGAAAGCAGTGCCTTACATTGCGAACGTGGAATAAATGACTCATCTGCATCTTGGTTTGAAAAAAAAAGAATTTTTTTTAGCCAAAGTTACATTTTTTCAGGAAGAAAGACGAAAGCATCATTTAATTTTGATATTGCGGGCCATTTACGGCCACCTTTGCTTTTTTAATTACCAGCTTACACTTAAAAAAATGTCTATTATACTAAAAAAATAGTGAAATTTTGACCCACACACTGTCAAATCAAAAAACTGACAATTTGTACTGTCCACTTATTTTTTATTTTTGTACAA
>LYUA01003154.1:0-13071 GCA_002093875.1 Calopteryx splendens
GTCACCTCGATGACCACAATTATTTGTAGAAATAAATATATTAATCCCAGCAAAGTTTTTCGATTGTGCATACAAAATCATTCCTTACCCTTATTCATAAAACTGCGTGTAATGGAAAAACGACATTAAAAGGTGTTCATCTTTTGAATGGTAAAGTTTTCTCCTAAAGAAATAAATTAATTTCATGTCTGCTTATAAGGCACAGTATTTACTTCTAAAGTTAAGTTATTAATTCCTCCAGGAAATGTCTTGTTATTCCATAGAAGTTCTCTCGTAAAGTCTAGTTCTCCTTTCAATTGGATTACGCATTGCAGTTTTCAAGTAGCAATGAGAGGAAATTCTAAGGAGCATCTTTGTATTATTATTATTTTAAGTAGTGACATTATAAAATATTTAACCTATTCGGATNTGGGGGAGGTTTGGAAGAGGAGGAGGTTGGGGATGAAGAGGCCTGGGGGACGTTTGGAGGAGAAGTTTGGGGAATAAGAGGCCTGGGGGAGGTTTGGAGAGGGGAATGGGGTTTTTTCGCCAGGTGACATCTGGATACAGCCATATAGAGTGCTGGATGGGATCAATCAGTTAATCCTGAGATAGCAGGATACAATTTCGTGAAAGGCATTTTGCACCGACTCCGGGGCACAGAGGGATTACGATACCCATTACGATCAACATCTTTGACACCCGATAAAACTTGATCAGCGTGCTTGCAAAAGTTATTTAACTGTCTTATTTTCCTAATCAATAGCTGAAATTTTATTTGAAAATTGCGATCATTAATCTGAAGCTTGAGTTTATTTAATGGTTTGCTAGTTTCGACGATTTATGACTTTAGGAGCGACCCAGCAACAGGTATGAATAATCTGCAGCAATATCTAGGCCTAGATAGGGAAATCTTGGTTACTTTGGTCTGACCTCAGCAATTAGTGTTTAAATATACAATTACTACCACTGCGCTGCGAAAGCATACAATTAAATCGATGTCTTCGGTAATCAAGTTAAATAATCAATTGATTTTAAACATATCATGTTCGGCATAGAGAAAACATTACACTTACTTTCAGAACATACTGATTTAAGCGAAAGTAGTTTCTTATCTTGATGCTCGTCTCGTTTCCATATCCTAGACATTTTTCCACGGTTTCAGCACAAGTCTGACATCGTCCAGTTTGTATAAATCTCCTGGCAATATGGTTTTAACCGACAGATGAGGATTAAGCATGATAATTGCGTTTCTCCGCTAACTGGTACACATCTTCAGCTGGGTACATCTAGCGTCGGTTCTCATTCCTTAACTCTCGGAGAATATCCCCCCTCCATGAATGCGTACAGAGAAACTCCAACAAAACAGCAGGCGAAGCACCCAACGCCTATCAACGCGGTCGTTACTAAGAATTATTCCTCAAGACTATCGTCTTATATTTTTAGATATCGATTAGCAAAATACTCTAACGCTAACGAGTCACAACCCGTACGGTCGAATGCTACTATAGCATTGCAATACCAACTTCCGCATTCATAAGTAATCACTCTGTTCATATATAGGCGTTGTAAATTTTATTCACTCATCCATTTATATTATTAACACGGGAATTAGCAAAAATACCTGCGACAAGCGGTATCAGATTTACTTATTTACATAATAATGTTATTCTGTATTAATTACATTCACAATTCTTAGACCTGAATAAGTCAGTCAACGTAACGTTTACGTCAACGTAAAGTTGAGGCTCAAAAATCAAACGAATACAAATGTGATGGCAGGAGGCGAGATATCAAACCTCTGCCGCCGTCACGGTCGGCGAGCGCGTCCCACTCGCTAGGCTCACACGGTCAGGGTAATGTCATCGAGAAAACCTTCACTATTTCAATAAATCCAAGATCTTCACAAGGGCACAAGGGCATCAGCGGACCGCCATGCTCTCCCCATGACCTGCCCGACTAGAGCACGGGATGCAAAGAAATAGAAAACAGCCAAGAAACCGCTTCCGGCTGGGATTTAGGGTCTGGTGAATTCACGACGACAGGTGCGGGGAGGGCCTCCTTCCAACGGGCTTACCTTTCCGAGGAAGGACTTGCGGAACACGCGCGCCGTGTCGTCGGTCTCAAACCTAGGCCTCGACGCCGGGCACGGGGAGGAAGCGTCGTCGTCGCCGGATGAGTGCGCCCCGCCGTCGGCCCAATAGCCACCACCGGGCGGAAGGATCACCATGGGGTAGGGCGGCCCGCCCGCCTTGGCCAGGGCCTCTTCCAGCAGCCGCTGGGACGCCGCCGGGCACTCGGGTGTGGCGCTGCGCGGCGGCGGAGGACCGCGGCTGGGGGCCATCGGCGTCGCCTTGGACTCATCGCGCGTGGACTGCAACGATAGAAAAGGACGCCCGTCTCTCATGAGCACGAGGGACGCTCCGTGACACACGCTCCGGTGCTCAAACAGCCGACCCTCGGCCGTTCATCCCCGGAGGCGGGTCGCGAGGTAGGAGCTAACCTCGCCATTGCTGCACAACCTACGTCGCCAATAATGTCACACATTCAGGGTTAAAGGAGGGCCAGTTACTTTCCCATGAGGATGTGATGCGCGGGGAATCATGACTGGCCCTTTAATTTGGAGTGCTCGGGGCTACGACCCGGGAACATCCATCTGCAAAACCCACGTTTCCACCCACTTGGCTACCATGCCACTCTTCAAAAGTAGTTTACACAATTTCAATGTTCATCATCATTCCAGTCACGATTACTTTAGAAAATAGTTTACTTGTACGAACAGTACGCTTTTATAACAATAAAATATAGAAACACTCAACAATATGATACAGCAAAATAATTTCACACAAACCAGGCTTTACCTATACAGTGTAAGTGGTCGTGAAGAGAAAGCAAGGACTATATATCACAATGATATTTTATGATTTCAAAATTATGAAGTTACTGAACGTTGGCACAAATCACTTTGAAAAAACTACATAACTTCTCTCTCCTCTCCCTTAAATGATCACACTTAAAGTATCCCCAAAAAAATCACAACATTATTATTCAATCATGCTTAATAACCAAAAACCGCAAATCGAAGCAGGTCAATTGTCATCATACACTGACAACAACTAACCTTAATTATCTAATGAGAACGTACAGATTTTTGCAACAGCCCGATTCCCGATACTTGAGATGGACCACCTAAAACGACAGGAAAATCATGCACACACGCAGATGGACACAAAATCTATTCTTTTTTTTGGGTTCATAGAAATAATCATCTTAAAAATGATGGCGAATTATCTGCATGAGACCGACCTCATTCATGTGCTTATTACGCTCAGTGACGCTCAGAAAATGTATTTTTACTAAAGAAGTGTTGGAAACCTGAGAGTCAGAGGTCATAAAAGTGAGCACGTTGGCTCAAATAACGCGGAAACTCATAACAAAGGATGAGGGAGGTATGAAGGGGAAATTAAGCAGAGGAGCATTCAGTGCTTAGCATTACTCACACCTTTACCGAAAGAAGAGCTCCGCCGTGAAAACATGGTATAAAATGCAACCACGAAGCAAACACAATTCTTCTAGCGGGAAATCGGTTATACTTCCTTTCATACAGTCGTTGGTACTCCACCCAAGGGCACGTCAGGGACAAACACACAGTGATACCTCCGCCTTCCCAACGAGGTCTACGGAAGTTTCTCTCGCGTTCAGTTGTTAACCATGGCACAAAACGTGAGACTCTTCAAGCATGAAAACGAGCGCATCGCAAAGAGGAACCATAGAGATAATGCGAGGGTTATGGAGTCGAGACTCACCTCTCTCGATCGAGATTCACCCGAAACTCACAACCCACAGGCGTGAGTGAGGATGACCACACCCAGTATTGACCCAGGGAAGACTAGACTGGAGTATTGGCTGTGAGCTGCTTTAACAGGGCATCACCGAGCGTTTGAAAACAGAGTTTATGCGTCAAAATACAACAGACGCTGAAGGATGCGTCAAGTGCGTTAATCGGATAAATCCGATCACGGCCACGCTAATTAACCGCATTTTAGCATCTTTCCCGTGAACACAATGCAAAGAATCGCGCTTAAACGGAGTTAGCGTTCGCAAAATCAGAAAGAAGAGAGGCTTACGCCCTCAGCGAAAGAGGTCGGAGACTATTTTTTTACTCACACTGCATGGATTAAGATTGAGCCGAACTACTATCATCCACATTAAACCCACAAAAATAATACGAGAGCCCGTGGCATAAGGAGGCTAATTTTTGACCACGTGAGAGAGGAGAAAATGCCCCTGCATCGAACTATTGCATTCCTTCACACGTTGTGGAAAACCATAATTAAAATCCATCCAAACAAATTCGATTCGAAGAATAGAAGCGTTTAATCAAACGTGAGAGGAAACCTCAGAAGCAAAACGTTAAATGGGGTGCATGGCGAAGAAACGATTAATTATTCAAGTGGTTACAGCGAGCTGGCACACCGAAACCCTCGGAAGTAAGAGTGCGTGGGGTGGGGTCCGGGTGATGACCACACACGGACCTTACTCAAAATTCAAATTCCAAGGGAGCACCGGTGGCTTACGTAGTGACTCATTCCATTGTTTACACAATCAATCGAATTTGTACATAATTTTGTTTTTTACTTTCGGAAAAATGTTGAAAATGCGATCGGATGTGAAATTAGGGGCCCTGAAGGGAGCGCTGTCGCGTCCGCTCAACCGCGAGACCGCGGGACTCCGATGAGTGCATTCCGATTGAGAATAATGGACGCCAAATGCATACACACGGCGGGAAATGAATAACATTATTCCCCGGTATTTCATATCCCCGTGCAGGGTACCTTGGAGCCCATCTTTGAGGGTGTAGATTTCTCGTTTCCCTCCTGGCCTCCTCATTCGGGCAGGCAATTGAAAAAGTATATTACGAACAATTAATTATTTAAAAAATTCCGACGATATCGTTGGATGGAAGAAGCGGTCCACCTACTTGCAACTGTAAACATTTACCCAAATTGATTCCCGATTGCGGAGAAACAATTTCCGCAGTTGCTCAACACTCACATTTACTCGACTACCAACGTCACTTCACAAGTGCTTACACTTGTGAAGTGACGCCAAGCACTTAAGTCTTAAAAGAGCTACCCGGTTAAGTTATGACATCACACGACAAAACCGCATCACATCACTAACCAAGCAGTACTCCGCTAAGCATAAATGCAGCATCAATATTTACATATGTCTACGTAAGTACTCAGCACTTCGAAACCGCAGTTTGCCTAAGTATACGTTTTTATTGTCAACCTGAAAAATACGGTGGTTAGGTGACTCTGCCTTTATGCCATACATTTGCTCGTTATACCTATTTGTACACAAGTAAACAAAAAGGAAGAAAGAGCGTAGGGTGGGTTGGTCGGCTGGGAAACGCCTCCAAAGATTCATGTACTCTTAGCGGGTGGGAATACCACCTGGAGGCCAGCTATTATGATCTCCTTAGCTGATATTTTCAAGATTTTAAAAGACCTAAGTAGGCTGAGAACTTATGAACCATTACCAACGTCAGAGCTCATTGGGCAGTTTAAGAAAAATATAGAATTTACACGTTCGGTATGTCGCTCCATAACCAAAAAACACAAAAAATAAATATATTTTGAAAAAAGACAACTTTACGAGCAGGAAGGCTATATTTACTACAGGAATATTTAACAGAACTAAAGTATTTGGACTCATTATTGATAGCATTTAAAGCACACACTATTTATCCGTAAAAATTCACTCACTCGGTACCACTAGAGATACGAAGAAACTAGCCCTGAAGATGAAAAGTGAAGCATTAAAAAGGCAACTTCAACAAGAAAATCCCGTTCATCGCCATACGGGGTAAAAGATCAGTAGCGTAGAGGAAGGAGTGCTTCCATTAGGGAAGCTTAACACTTCCTAATAGAAACGGCTATCCGCAGAGACTTCAACGCCATATTTTCGAACGAGGTCGGCTCTTGATGTTAGCACTCCATACACAGATAATTCACCCACGGGATTGTAAGTTGAAAGTGGAATTAACACCACCGATTGAAAAATCGTAACACATTTGGCAAAGTACTTTAACCAAGTGAGATGACGAATACGGTCGCTGTACAAAAATAAAATCTTTGGAATGGCTTTTCACCACCCTATACAGGACTCGTTTGTCTTGAGCTTAACTGAATGAATATTCGAAGAGCATCAGCTGCCTTCATTTTAGACGCAAGAGATCAAGCATGCGTTAATTTGCTGCCTGTGACTCCCGACGAGTGTTACTTTGCCACTGGTGTCCTCAAATGTTTATCTCTTGGAATCGCAAATATTACCTCTTACCACGTAATATTATCTCATCCTACATAACACCCTGCGAGCGAGGCAGGGGGTGAGTCCACACCCCAGGCATGGGCACCCAAGGAATCGCACAATACTTAGCAATAGGTGGGGTCATGAACCGCAGAAAGGGACACATGCAACAACAATAATACCACGTCACATGCAAGCACTACAAATCAAGGGCAACGCGTAACTACGTTTTATATCTACTACAAGGAGGAACACCAGCAAAACAAATACTAAACACTATTCCTTCATACTATTACAGGCAACATGAAAATATTACGATAGTGGATTCCGGTGCGTCTCATATTACTGCAGAGTTTACGTGAAAATATATTCTGTTATTGGCAAGCCAAACTTACTTTCCATTACGAATACGCGAAATCCCTCGGAGACTTCGACGCTGGAATAAGGGACTAGTACTTGAACATAAAACGTTCCTCACCTAAAACCACCCGTGAAAGGCGAAGAAATGGATACGTGAATTGCTGTTTAAACTACACTAGCTACATCTGTTCACAGATATGGATTCTTCAATACCAGGATAGCTACGCGTTCCAAATACATACTACGATTTAAAGTTGTAGGCCGGCGATAACGGCTTAAAAGGAATGCTCGCCGTTTCATTTTTCCGTTATAAGTAAAAAAAACTGTAGTCTCCAAACGACGTAATTCTCGTTAAAGGTATAATAAAACATTAGGCGATATTGCAAACGAATATAATGAAACAACTTAGTACTAACATAACTATAATGACCACGCCAAATTATTTATTTGTACTTACTGAATTATCCTGCCTCCACCGTAGCACGCCCATTGCTTCCGCTGGCCACAAAAGGTGCAGTTTGAATTAATTTCACCTCTTATTCAAACAAATAGGAATAAGAACTTCGTTTTGTGCACTGGCTTCCACTAAGAATAACAAAGACGACCAGTCATCACAGAGGCAATATAATTTTGCGACCAACTTAATTGCACTCGATCACGTGGTTATTGATCATTTGAGTACTGTTACCTATCATTCCATATATACATCAACTTCTATCAGACGTCAGAGAACAATAACACGAACAATACTTGACACCACGCACGGATCGATGATTTTTGGCGATTAAGTGAACTTAATTTGTAATATAAGTAACACCTTCACTGACAATGATAGGAAACTTTATCACATTTCAGTTCACGGCCGCATTTTCGATCCTTCCATACGCGGAGAAGACGCATGCCACCCGATTCCATTCAAAGCTTTCACCCTTCGACCTCACCGTGAGGCGGCTGCTAGGTAACTGCCTTAAGAAAGTGATGCGGTGTCAGGCACAAGCAAAAAGCATCGTGGAAACAGCGTTGCCAAGCCGACGTCGTGCATCCTTCCAACACCGCAGCCAGCGAGGGCAGCACTAGCCTCCCAGGGAAGGAGAGGGGAAACTAAAGAAACTTGAGTCCCAAATTAAAGGACGCGTCAATGAAGAGGATTGAAAATAAATTTTTCCTTCAAGTGAATTTCCCCTTCGCCGCATGAGCGAATTTTTTTCATTTAAAAACATTTCAAGGGTGCATATATTCAAAAAGCCAATTGATAACTGACTTATTCTTACGTTACCTCACAACAATAACGAAGGCCTCGTGCTTGGTAGACGACATGAATCTCTACCTAGAATAATTTACAAATATCCCTAACCAAGGACCAGATCGAGAGGATATTGGTCCGGTTGGCTTGTCGTGAAATAGTAAAAATAATGTATCACCGGCGTTCGATTAACTTTTGGTGGGTATGATACTCCTTACACCGACGCGTTGGGATTTATATGCACGGAAATAAAAAAAATATGATGACATTGCCTCAAGAAATGCGACATTAGAAGCCAGATATTAGAGGGCATAGGAATAAAGAAAGCGTTCCATTCGATGAAAAGAAGTTCCTAAGTAGTAATTTAATCGTCCGACATAATATTGGACCACCAACATCTTTAAGTTTCGGCATTCGTAGGAAAATTATTAAATGTGAACTAATTTACAGAATTTTGCACTGTAATTTTCCACGACCGGTAAGTACGCTACAACAATTCACACAATTGCACCAAGAGTTCAATTCCCGTACAATGAGAAATGAAATGTCGCTAAAAACAAAGTGCTTGACTTAATATTACTCTCCCTATGTCATTCAACAGTTGGAATGACAAAAACTAGTGTTCGGAAATAAGTCAAAAGGATAATGCAAAATATCATGGCTATCTGAACCAAAAGTAACTACATTTCGTAAATTAACAGTAAAATCCTGTTCACGGCTATGCAAACAACCTCACTCTCTTAAGTTCTAATTACCTGGACAAACGAGAATACTCTCGTTGAAGCTATAATGCTCTGACCGCACGGCCCAAAGGCTTTCTTGCAATAGAACCACTAGGGCAAGGAAATCCACATCTCCACATTTACCATTACTCTAGCAGGCGTGTGGCATGAAAATACTCCTACCGCCAAAGTCCATTAAATATTACGATACCCTTAATGCCAAATACACAACCAATTAAATACTAATTATGGAATCCTATTCACCTTTTAAAATTTGCCAACGACAGAATAAATAGCAGCGTAATAAGTCAAATGACAATTACACTAACGTAACGTGGCAATCCACTCAGCAAGAGTGATTTTCACCGTAGATTGCCTTAAAAAAGTGAAACGAAATCGCTTACTTGACAAAGACGAAGCAGCTGCATCTGAAATTCAGTCCATCACCACTTCTTCCGCTCGGAAATTCTTTGACAACCTCGGCAACGACCTTGGTTACAGGGTGGCTTAAGGCTCTCGTGGGGGCATTTGCTAGTCCACTGATCGTCACATTTTTCGCATTTCAATTCAAGCGGAAATTTAGATCAAACAGCCCCGAAAGAAAGATGCAATATAACATTTGTAGACGCAACGACCACGGCATTAATTATGGAGATGACGGATATAAATGTCGTTGAAGAGTCGATCACAATTAATCTATAACGAGGTCATTTTTCATTCAAAAGTGTTTTAAAAGAATTTTAAACGAGGTAATAAACGATGACAAGGAAACCGTCCTCTCTAACCTTAGTACTCCAGCACCTAACGAACGATGTTTACAGACTCGTTAAGGTCACTCCGCGAATTGCAGGAACAAAGCACGGCACGGCACGGCACCGATTGGACAAGAGCCAGCAAAACTTCGCTTTAGAACAAGAGTACTGAAACATCCATTTCCTTCTTTCGACTCGGCTAGCGGTTCAAATGACGACGGCGAGGATTTCTGTAGATTAGCTCGGCCGGGGGCCATTTTCAGAGGCCATGGGAGAGAAAAGACTCGTCATTCCTCTTTTAAGTCACCATAAAATTCCGTTCTTCCAACCGTGGCACGCGTTAAGACTCCTCGGTGAACGGCCTTTTTCAACCGTCATCAATTTTAAAGAAAGAGGAGAGTTCCCGGAAAGGTACACGACGGTGGGCATGAAAACATTCATCAGGGGCGGCATCTCCGCGGACGGGGCTTAATCAGGTGGCCTTCAGCCGGTTAGGGAACCGGAGTTGGCGGAACTCGGTCGAAGGTTGGCCCCGGGGTGCTCCCTGAACCCCAGCCTCTCGTGCATTGCGTCAACGCACTCGCGTGTGCTGTGTGATCGACCAATTGGCGACCGGCCACCTCCCGCCGCCAGTGACGGTTCTGTTTGGTGCCTCCCTGGAACGCACCTGGCACGCTCGCCTCTATTTTCCTGGCTTATTTGATTCAGAATGGCAAGCTTCTAAAATAATTACGAAAAACTATTTTCAACTCATAGGTTGATTTAAATAAATTGTGAATCTATCTTCAAGAACATGTAAAAAAGATTACCTCAGTATAACTAGCGTAGATTAGATCGTGCGTAAAATTTCATCCGAGCCTATAACAAATTAAATGCCCACAGAAACAGGCGAGAAGTGGTGAATAACACCATAGCTGAGATGGTCGATAACACTAGTTGAAAGCGCTATTGACTTAACGAACGAAAAAAATACGTGCAATGGTGACCGGGAAAGCATAGTCATTGAACCTCGAAACTCATTGGTCTTAAAAGCAGATTTGTTTTTAAATACGCAGTCCACGAGTCCTCATTTGAAGGTTGTTTTTCACCTAAGAAGAGTTCTCCTTAGTTGCAATAATTGTAGCTAAAGTATATGAATTGATGCTACGTTGAATCAGCCGTACCTGAGACGAAAAGTGAGATTTTCTGTCAAATTGCACCCTTCCATGCAATGACCCGACATTGAGTCGTTTTTGCATTACTACTCATATCTTCACGCAGCACTCGGTGCTTCGGTGGAATTGCAGGACGCAGTAGAGTACAATTACGGTGGGAATAAGTACAAAATTGACGTACACACACATGACATACCCCACCGTCAACAAATTCTGAAAATTGTTTACATGTTAATACAAAACAATATGTTCATCCCAGAAGTCTCACTCTTCAACATCATATTGTACAATTTGCATTCATTGAAGTCTATAATTAAAAATGTAGAAAATATGAAAAGGATTTTGTACAAAACACTGCCCTGCAGTGTTGTATTAACATATTTAAAAAATATGGAACATTTTCCATTTTGTCTAAAACATAATGAATAACAAAATATTTCTTCCGTATTTTTTTGATGCGCTGGGAGCTGTCAAGTGACGTCACAAAAATTGTAAAAACGTTCTATAATTGCAAAATTATTAAATGGTCGGTAGGTAATGTTAATCCGTCAAACAGCTCCTCACATTGACAACCTATTTTTCGAAAAAAACTAGTCAGCGTCAATGGCGAATAGGAGTAGCAGCAAGTGGTCACGACCGGCCGCGAAGTCACCAGCGCCATCGAGGCTGGCTGGCTGACGGAGGTCAGGATGGTTGACAGGGTCAGGCTTGATTTGTGGGGTAGGGTCCACGGTTGCTACCTTGCCTTAGGAGACAAATAATAACAAAACGTCAAATGGAAACTGTGCTCGTGAAATAAACAAACGATCAGTATTTTCCCACAATTAAGCTTCAATGTCAATGTTCATGATTACCTCTGTACTGTTTGGCAAACAGAAGGGCCCGAGTTCGATTCAAGGTCTGGATCCACCTTTTCGTTGGAAAACCCTCCATTTCTCCAAACATCGCCCCTCTTGCTCGTCCTTCGTTTGGCTGCATCCCTTTCTGCGTTCCTATTATCTTGTCTTGATAATATTTTACGAAAAGAAAACTCAAAAGAGGAGCTCGCGGGGTGTTTCGCGGTAAAGTGTCGATGCGATTCGTATAGAGCGCGCGGGGTGTAGATGTGCACAAATAAGCCGAGCCCTTGGAGGGCACTAAACACGCCTTCACACACGTGGGTGAGAATAGATTCGGGAATTCTTTCGGTCTATAATTATATACCATCTGTTCTCCCTCACGTGTGTGAGCGCGTGTTTTGTTTCCTCTTTTTATGAATCCGTTTGGCGATACACAAAATGTCTTCAGACGAGCGACACAGAGAAGGGGGGCTCACTTCAACGGCCGAGAGAGGACTCATAAAACAGTCTTGATGCTAGGATTGGTACTAACGTTTGGTAGTATGGAAGAATTTAATTTTTCCACCAATCCTCTTTAATACAGGATCTTTTCCAAGGATGTTAAAAACATAGGTACCAATCACAAACCCCATCACACAATGGTGGATGATAAGTAGGTACATGATAAGAGATAGATTGCAGAATATAAATATGCCATTTATTCTAACTGGATCGGAATAAACCACCAGGAATATTCACGTCACAAAGGTAATTCCTTCCGAGCGGAAGAGAGCAAGCGGGAGGCAGGCGAGAATAAAAAGGGGGGATTGCATTCCACAGGTGGGAACCGCAACGGGTTCACATTCGCCGTGGAAGAATGCTGGACTCCGCGAATGGAGTACGAACACAACTCCACGGTTGAAGTCACTTGGGGATCCGAAAGCGATCAAAAGTACGACATCGTTACATCTTTTGCATCCACGGTGGTGAGGAAGGTCGGTGGGAAGGGTGTGCGTGTGTTAAGCGGAGGGTTCCGGGCCTTAAATGGTGCACCCGATCCTGGGTAGGAGCAGCAAAATCCCAAGGTGTGTTTTTCCTTGCGTTGTTGCTCCTTGGGTGATGGAAACTCCTTCCTCCTGGAAATGAGCTCACTCCCCCAACCCTACCGCCTCGGTACACAGTGGAAGGGTGGAGTTTTAGATATTGAATCGATTTAAATTAACTGTTTTTTTGAAGATGCACAGCGCCCAAAACTTAATACTTAAAATGGTCTACGCCACATCGCAACGAAAACCATCCATTCCAAGGAAAATCCATCACGTGGCACAATGAAAATCCTCGCTTGATTTCCCCATTCCTCTTCAGAGGGAGACATCCGCTAACACATTTTCATACTACAGTAACTTTATTTACTTCATATCTGCCGAATTCCCTGCGCAGGGTTTTCACCCATTATCACAAATTAGGGTTTCCGCTAGTTGAAAATCAAAAAGCGCGCAGGGAACATGCTTTGGATTATCCGCATGCTTGAAAATCTTTGGATTGGATTTGGTGGAGAAGCGGCGATTAATAATGCGTACTTTGCGTTGCATTCGCCTATATAGAAGGATGGGCAAAGGTTGAAAAGGAGGATGTACATGACATTCTTTACAAGCAATTGGTGAGGGGGCGAAGTAAACAAGTGATGTGAAGGAGTGCGGAGTTGGGGCGGGGGGGGGGGGGGGGGGG
>LYUA01003154.1:40234-54483 GCA_002093875.1 Calopteryx splendens
TCTTGAACATGGAGAAATTCCACAGAGTTATGCCTGAAACAGTATCATTTACGCCTTTAGAGGTTAAAATGCGTTAATTTATCTAAATTCTATATATATCATCAGAAAATGGAAATTGCATAAGCAAGGTGTGCCCATTATTAAAAAAAAAAACTGTTGTCTATTGAGTCAATGTAAATGCCAAAACTCAAAATCTCATGGAGCAATAGTTTCTCTTGAAAGAAGATTCGCTCTCAACGTTTCAATCCACTGTGCCACTTCCCCCTCGTTGGAATCTCATAGATGGGCTAATTAATTAATTAACGCTTATGATTCATTTTTTAGGCCAAAAGTGCAAGGTGAAGATAACTCCGCAGAGTATGATGCAGCCGGCATGCCGGTTCTTGCCCCACCACCAAAGAGCCCTGTGAACGCGGCATATTCCGAACAGACGACGGGAGGCTCCAGGTTCAACCCCTTCGACAAGGGAGGCCTGGCTGCAGACGGTTCAGAGGTGATATCAGCGAGCGTTGCACCCGTCTCTCTCGGATTGGACGACAGTCAAGGCCAAGGAGGTATGTAGTAGTTAATTCTCGAAAAAGGGGTATTTTTAAATGACAACGAAATCAAATTGACGTGTGAGAGTGAATTGATTCCAATGGCTGCTTGTACTGACTACAGACTAAAATGTAATAATGCTCAGTTGAAACATAGAGGTCATGTGTAGTATTAGGGATGTTTTTAGACGTCATTTAAAAGCACATTAATTACTCTTAAATGAAGCGTTTCGACCGTACCACTACGTAGAGAGATGTCTAATACCACGAACCTAAAACCAAAACGTTCAACCCTTCCCCATCATAAGTCTCATGTATTTTTCAATTGCAAGCTTTTTTGGTGACCCCTCAGATTTAGGTCAGGATTGATATTTTCATTTTGTCATCTGAAAATTTGTAGGTTCGAGTTAAGCCTATTATGGTTTTTTCAACAGCTTTTAGCATCATATGGATGTTGTTAGCCACTGTCACTTGGTGGAAATGATTCATCGTAAGAAGAAGAACAAACTTGGTTTTTCCATAAAAACTCACTGCCTTTCATTCCATGATTCATCATTTAGTAAAAATACCCATGTCATATAGTAACACTCAAAAAGAACTTACAACAATTAAACCCATCGCAATTTATAATGGATACCCCTCCCCCCCCCTCCCACAGCTAATCGAGAAATTGTATCAGAAAAAACTAAACAAGATGGAGTCATAAACTTATCATCTTCGGTAGCTCCTCTTCTGAAAATTTTACGGCTGCTAAAACGGAAGAGGATACATTTCCTCGGCCAGTTGTTACATGAAAACCACAAAAGTCCCGCCAAAAGACAGAAAAAGACCAGCCTTCTACAGCAAAGTAAACCTAAAACATCTTCTCCATCTAAAACACCAAGGATAAAATCCTACTATTAGAAAAGAGCGGAGTGTACCAGCTAGAGTGTGAATGCTCAGCCGTTGTTTATATCGTCCAAACAGGACAGCGATTTCAACAAAGAATAAAAGAACATTAGGCCTTGCTTCGAAAATACAAACAAAACTTCACAACTAGCAGAACATTTACTGGAAAAAAGACATGTGAGCGAATTCATCCCTAAAATTCTTCACGTAGAAAGGACAAGGATTCGGCCTGGATGCTCTGGAACTAATTGGATGTTCTAAAAGCGGTTGTCTCGAAGGGTTTTATGCAACCCCACTCCCCCCCCCCTCCTCATCAACGTATGCCTGGCGTGTGATTTTCCATAGTACACCTGATAGTGACTTGACAGTCGAAACCTGGGCAGTGAGCAGATGAAATTGTGGAAAAACCAAGTGAATTATTCTTCTTACGATTTTAGCATCATGATTACATCACACCTTAATCAAATGTAAACACTGTAATTATCAACTATCGCCTGATCTTGAGAAGAAAAGGTTTAGAGTAAATTATGTGCATATTAACCAAATTCCTTACAGTCAATAGGTGAGGTCAGGATTTCATTTATATCACGGTGTCATCCTAAGGATGACCGCATAACATAAATTTTGAACGAAAATGATTTGGCCTCAATAACTTTTAAATAATCATCAAAATATTAAGATGAATAAAAAAAGGTCTTGCCTCGTGCTTAATGGTCATTACAGGACATGACACAAATGTCATCATAGCCACTGTACAACCAAACTGTGAAAACACACCAGGAAGACTAATATGTCACGAAGTTATTCATCTTTAAGTAAACTCTTGAAGTTTAACAAAGCAATGTTGCTATGGTATCTGAGTAAAGCCAAATCCTGGAAAAATTTCCAACATTCCTTGGAAAAATTAATTTTTGTAGGTTTTATGCTGAAGCATTCTGGTCGTGCATCAACAACCTAGAATTTGTTCTGCATCATATATGGTGCACAGTAATTCAATTACTATGTGAAAATACTGCACTTCGAGAGGTTATGTAAGTATTTTTCGGGGGCAAGTCAAAGGTAGGTAGAGAAGGCTCAAGATGTTCCTCAGTTTCCCATAGCCACCTTGATTTTAATCCAGCAACGTTATCCATTCCACGTTCAAAAGCAAACTGATGAGACCCTTGCATGAGTGAAATAATGAATGCCAGAGCTTCTTCATTTGTATCGTCCTTCCTTCCCATACACCCACTACGATTCCACATCTACGTGACATCCGACACTAGGAATGGGTTTTCTAATTGTAAGTCACATGTAGGGCAAATAATTGCATTGTGAGTGCTCATGCTCTGAAGCAGTTTCATTTCGCGTTTCAATTGCTCATTATATAATAAACCATAAATAATTTATGTGGTGCCTTATTCCTCTTCAGATCAGTTGGAGTTTACTCCTAGTTAATTCAGAAGTCCAATGGAGCGAATCAAGTTTATTAAACCCTAGGGATTCAATAAAATTAATAGGAAGGCCTTTTAATGGGAATGAAATATAATACGAATTGTTATTATCCATAAAACCTTGAATATCCCTCAGAAAACTCTTTTAAAGACTTGAATTTAAAGGTGATAGGTAATCTTTCCATTACTAATAATGACAAAAATCATTGACTTATATTCAGGCAGTTACTGTCGTTACACATTTCACTTGGCAAAATACTGGGAGGTACATGGTATAAGAAAGATATGAACGCAAAGCAAGCAAACAATTGGTGAATGTTGGAAATGATTTAAATTCATCTTACAATGACTAAAAATATTGGTACAGTCATTACAAAACACATTTTTAGAGCCGAGATCTTAAACCTTGAAAAGTGTTATAGTTGGACCGACAATTTTTAGACCAAATATTTGTCTCGAAGAAGTCGGACTATAAAAAAGTACATATGGTATGTATGATATCTTCAAATGATCTAAACAAGTAAATAACATAGTGTAAGTTTGCTTTCATTCAGCACTATTTACACAAAATAAGTTGAAAGTTAGAAGGAAAAAACTTTGTCTAATGTGAAGATGTGTTCTGAATATTACTGAAAATTTTCTGAGGATGTGGTAGTTTATAGAAATTGCATGGTAATGTACAAAAATGACTGGTAATTTTCAAACTGACCTATATCCAGTTGCAAGTCTGACAGAGAAAATTAAAACGAGCATGAAATCCTGAAACATGCCAGTTAATTGCATAACCATCTGCATGGAAAGTCATAATTATACTTACAAAAATTTTATCCATCGGAAAAATTCTTCAGATGACTCGGAATTTCATTAACCCTTACCCGTGGGTATTTTCATGCCTATGGAACAATCTACATGCGCAACTCCATTGTCATGAGAGCATCCTGGATTTAACCAGCATATCTCATTTCGCTCAAGACTACACCAAAACATGGCCTAACTAGTTGCTAATTAAATTAATTTGCTCATCAACATTTTACCAAATCTCTATGAGTATATTTACAAGTTCTCTAAACACAATAAACCAATAAACACAACAATACATACAAATAATACACAAAACAAAACACAACAACTATACAACAACAATGCAACAACAGTACAAACATAACACAGCAGCACAATAAATAAACCTAGCAGAGCACATTCAATATAAAAACTTCAGATAAATTTATAAACCAAAGTTTATGTGAATGGAAAACTTTGAATCAGTAAACGACACAGACTTTCAAACTGTCTTGTAGCTTTGAGAAACCCTAAGTGTTGAAATCATCCTTATTTTGGTGGCTTTGGGCAGTTTCCTCGGATACCACATGAACCTCATCCAGTGCTTATAAACCTAATCCTCACTCCACACGCCCTGTAGTCGGCCTGCCCATCTCCGGAGAGCCAGGTCTTCAGAGGAGCGACTCTCAGGAGACGCCCCCTACCCCACTCTTCGACGAAGACGTCTCCCAGCCCCTCGAAGACTTCCCTCGCATCACCCACGATGAGTCCACGGGGTGGGAAATGCAGCTGAGGCAGCCAAACAAGAAGAAAATCACTGGGCAGAGGTAAGCCTTATTTTTAGCATTTGTGGCACGATACACCTCCCTCCTCCTCCTCATGGACAATTCACCTCATTGGACTCATCGCATTTGAGTGGAACTGTTCCAACACATGCTCACTTTTCTCACTCTGTTTCAGAAAACGCTTTCTCTTCATTTTTTTTCTTTTTGAATTTCTTAATTCTATTTCTTCGTGAATGTCTTTATTATCCTTTTCTCCCCAGGGGGGTTAGCTTCCTCATTGCTTCTATGTTGAGGTGCCCCAATCAATCGTGCTGAGTTGTAAGAGGAACCTTAGGTACTCTTCACTTCCTCACTTCCAATTAAATCTTCAAAACATTCTCCTATAATTACGTACAGGTTTCTAATCTTCTGGGCGATGAGAACTCGGAAACTTCTGCAAACTTTTCCAAAAACAAAATCTCCCAGCCCTTTTCAATCAGAGATTGAATTATCTTCAAGAGTAGGCACATACATGACCTCTGACACAATGATATTTCCAGCATCAAAATTTTGTGACAGTTTTAGCATCACAGTCCTTTTACCCTTCATTTACATAGGCTCACCATTTCCCATAGCTACTTCACCTGTGGATGAAGCAAAATTAGAAAAATTTTCCTTAAAGCAGAACATGTGATCTGGTGCACCACAGTCAAACAGCGATAATCCTTTCAGGTTGAAGTTGGGTTCTCTGCCAGCACACAACACTGTTACTTCTTTCATAGCACAATGCATTCTGTTCTGTATTCCTTTCCTTATAGTCTTGACTTCTTCTTGTCTTGCCATCGCTGTTCTGGCTTCAAATCTTTTGCTCTCTGTGTCTGAAAACTTTTCTTGACTTCTCATTCATTTATTCCTTGAATTTCGGGCCAAACCATCCAATCTGTGCCCTTTCCCATCACAAGAGTGAAAGATGAAAAATGCTTGCATTGCCTCTTCAGGTCTGTGCTCAGAGTATTTATCTTCTTCACTTGGTCTGCGTTCAACTGACTTTTTCCATAAAAGATTATTTCTATAGCTTACAATTTTAGTATCATTTAGATTTTTGTAATCTTCCACCTTATTCATTCCCCTTTCTTCTAATAGAAGTCTTGACTTAACTTACGTAGCTTCTAATACTTTCTTTGTACCTTCTCTAAATTCCTCAAAAACCATTTATTACTCCTTCAAAGGAAGTCCCTTGCGCATGATGAGAGCTAGTGTGTGGCCAATTTACTCAACGCCAACTTTAATTATCTTCCTGTAAAGGTTCATAATTTTCTAAGAATATTCCCAAATTTTTGAATCTTCAGTTTTTCTACTTTCATCAATTCTTGTAAAAGTATGATTTGATGCAATAATCCAAAGTTACCATGAAGTTCTTCCAAAATTTTCCATGCTTGCTTAGTGGCCATACAGCTTAATCATTGATGTAATAAACTTCTACTAAAATTAAGACAGAGAATTTTTATTTCTTTTGTGAGCATGGATTCTACCTGATACCTAAATACCCTGGTTGATTAGTCTCCCATTACTTATTAAAACTGCCTTCACCTGTTGTAACCAGTATTAAAAATTTTTGTCATTCAATCAGTTTATTTTGATTTCCTCCACTGTTCTGCCTTCACGACTCTTCTTCATATTTCACAGAGTACACTACACGAAAAATCCACTTAGACCTCTTCAGCAAATTCTTGAGGCCATGACCCGTCAGATTCCTCCTATATTCTTTCTTCTTCTTTGGAACTGGCGTTTGTTCAGGATAATCAGAAATGCACACGGATGAAAGTTCTCAAGTGAATTGACATCAATAATAAGACAGTTCCAGCTTCGTCATAAAGAGCAGGAGAGGAAAAACAAAAATTGAAATTAATTTTAAGGATTGAATGAAAAACATAATTTTATGTTAACATTTCTAAAGCAAAAATATGACAAATGTTTACTCTTTTTCATATACTACCTATGAAAAAGGTCCAATGATTGGTCCAAAAAAAATCCAAATGATTGGTACATAGTTTGATTCACTGAATAATGGTGTAACTTTTTCCACAGGTTCTGGAAGAAAGTATATTTGAGATTGGTGACGCAGGGCGACAATCCCGTGCTCCAACTGTATAACACCAAGGATGATAAGGACCCATTTCAAGAGCTTCCCTTGCAGCCCTGCTATTCAATATCAGACATAAGTAAGTACTACTGCCTGCCTAGGCAATTGGGAGAACGACATTTGAAAAATCAATCGGGGTCCATTTAGTCCCGAGAACGTTTTATATTGATCGAGAATGCTTCTCCAGGCTTTTGGTTTGGGAAGTCAATCCACGAAATCCCATTCATGTATCGAAATGTGTGATTCCATTTTTAAACTCCGATTGCGACTCTTTTCACTCGTCGTGATGTTTTGCCCCGGAAGTAGCCGGCCTCTGGCCGTGGGTTTTTAGAGGTTTTTAGTGGTGTGGGCGCCCCAGTGCAGGCGTAAGGTTAGAAAAAGGAAGAAAGGAGGGGGGAAAGGATTCCCTCCGCCTGCACTCGGAGCGGAGGGGACGGGGAAACGGGGAATAAATGCTCCTTTCGGAGAAATGTACTCTTGGTTCACAGGGGACTGACCGTTCGTTACCCGACTGAGCCTAGATCATCGCAGAGGGAAGGAACGGGAAAAAAAGGAAAGGGAAATGGGAAGGGAGGAAAGAGGAAAGCAAACCTGGCTGAAACACCCCTACTCCCATCACTACTCGACAGGAGAGGGACAAAAACCATAAGGTGGCCTCTCCTCTCGTGCTCAATGCTCCCTACTAAGCACCCTACTTACCCCTGCTGAGGCCCCTCTCACACTCATCCACCCTCTCCTCTGAGTGCCCTGGGAAACCACGAACAAAAAATACAAAAAAAAAAGGGAAGGCAGTGTGCACACTCACGAGTAGCATTCAAAAGTGTTGCAAAAAATAAATTTGTGGTTTCTATAATGAGGGAATTCAACAACATGAAATGACTCACTTAACATTATTGTTGATTCTATTGCTATCATCACTTCTCCATTTATGTAAAACATTTTTGCATGGTTTAGGTCATACACATTTCATCAAGAGACCATATTGCTAATGCTTTTAGCATTGAATAAATGGACATACCTCTTTAACTACACAAGATCACGTGGTATTCATTTGCATTAGGCACCACTCAAGAATTTTCTTACAGAGTAAAATTTATTTTTGACCAAACATCATTTCAAATGTATCGTTAAGTGTGTGGGGAGCTTAAAATTGATTTAAAGAAGAACTTCGGGAACTGCTGCGACAGTGACTTTTAATGGAGTTACCCACTTCTGTGCACACGTTGCGAATTCTTTGCATGTGTGTGCACAGTAGTGGGTAACTCCATTAAAAGTCACTGTTGTGGCATTTCCCACAGTTCTTTGAAAAGGTAACAACGCCCAAGTGTTCAAACGTTGCTTTAACGTCGTGGATGGTGGCGCTATGTGCACGATGACACTTATTTCGTGGCATTATATGTGCGGTATTTCGTGAGAACATCTCATTCTGAATAAAGCTCTCAAAAATTCACGGAACAAGAGAGGACGCTCGCCTCTGTAGCTTAACTGGCTGAAGCACTCAAAATCATGGGATCTAGGTTCGAGTCCCAATTCAAGCGACAATGATTTTTACATTGCAAATCATTCGTGTATGCATTTATTTTATTTCAATGGAAATAATGAAAATAACTCCAGCATATCACAGGGCTTTTGGAGAATAATTTGAGTTTTTTGCGTTGTTATTCTAAAATCCTTCTTCTGTCCGGTGCCAAAATCATGTTTTTATCCACATTTATTTTCAAATCTAAAACAGAACGTCATTCTGAATGTTCATGGTTATTAAGTTTTGCTGTTTCGGTCGCCTTTTATGTCGTTGAGTAGTTTTATCCTCCTCTCAGACATCAAAGTGGTTTTCAAGGGCTTTCCTGGATCTTTTTTGCATTAGAGTTGATGAACTAGAGCAGAAAGCACTGAAAGGTCTCTCTGAAAAGAATCCGACCTTCGGGAGGGGAAGGAATATGCAGAGCGTACCCTAAGGGGGTTGGGACCTTAATATCCCCTCCCCTAACAGTTGATTCCCCCCCCCTTGTGCCTCCACGCATCCATTGATCCCCCTTCCACTCCCGATGGAACACTTCCGGAAGGCGTCTCTCGGAGTCTCTGCCACCGTCGTGTCCTCTCTCCTCTCTACTCTTTCAAATCGGGAGATTGCTCCGAGTTGTACTCGTACACACCCTCATGACTCATCTCCAGTTATTGCGGTGCTGAGATACTGAGGATAGGGGGTTGGCAGCGTCCAACATGTCCTGTTCTACGTCCAGATGGAGTTGTTTCTGTTCCTGCGTCATCAGCTTGGGCACAAATTTCACACCCACTCGGTGCGGCACGTCCAATTTCTCCTGCAAAGTTGCATAAATGGAATCTTTGCTGATCTTAACCTTGTCGGCAGTGTTCCATAATATCAAACGACAATCTTCCACTGCCAAATTCCACACCTTCTCGACGCGATGCAATGATGGCTGTGAGCTGTTTCCTCTCCTTCCTTTGGGTTTCCCCCATGGCATCATCTCCATACCTACATCTGCTGATTTGTTTTGGCTCCAAATCATTAAGCTTCTGGAAAATCTTGTGGCAGCATCTCTTCTCTACAGATTCTTTCATCATAAGAGAAATGGAAATTCAACCAACGCATAGTGCAGCACCTCGCACTATGGCCGCCAAACAGTGACTGATGGACATGGGAATGACGGTGCAAACGTTCAGACGTGCATGTGAAGGCGTCCCTCTTCACCGTGGAAAGTGGCAATGCCTAATGCCCTAATGACTTTGCGTGAGAAATTTTAAGGTTGAAACCTTTTTAGTCAGGCTTCATACATCAAGCAGATATAAAACTATATCTTATTTTATTTTTAATTTTTTTATCCACTGATCTATTTCATAGACTCTTTCACAAGTCTCTCTTTCAAGTGTTTGACTAAATTCACAGTGACCAGATTGTGAGAAAAATTATTTCCATGTTGGAGGGTACAAGATTCATTGAGAAATAAAAGAAATTTAGTAACCTGGGTTGTTTTGTCAGAGAAGTATTTTTCAAACAATAATGGTTTTAAGCATAGACAGCTGCTGGAGATATTGTTCATAGTGGTTTCTGAATTAGGTAATAGTAATTTTTATTGATTGAGAGACTCTAGGTATTATTTAAATTAAAAAAAAAATAGCAAGAAGTTAGGCGCTGAAGGTAGATCAGACTTTCAAAGCAATGTAGAAAACTTTACCTACAATTTGTTAATTTGAGCCTTTTATCAATATGGTCAGTTTTTGCAATAGACCTTCATGGAATTTTGCTAAATCTCCATTTGGAGATTTGTAATCAGAAATAGCAGATATCTTGACACCATGATAAGCACCTCTGTAGCATAGCATTTAAAGTCAACTTCTAAACAAAGCTTAGCAGTGATTTTAAGATTATTAGCACTAATATTATCTTTCACGTGGATGCAAACATATCATCTTTGTGGGGATCCCTATAAAAGCTACTGTCCACATAGCACCTTCACAAGGAATCCGTGTTAATGTACTGTTGGTCTCATTTAAATGTAGTCAGTGCTCAGATGCACTGATAACATTAGGTTCGTAAGAACTTGGAACTAGTATGGACAGACTATTTTTCAATCTGAATCATTGTTTGCTTAGGTATTATTTTTAAGCATTGAACAATAGATGTCTTTCATCATAAAGTGGGATCTTTCAATGTACTCTCATTTGACACTAAATATTTTTTAAGCATTTAAACTGATTAACTACAGCACTATCTGTCATGGACTGGTAATATGTACATAGAAATATCTTAGCTTTTTTTTAAATTATAAATACATAATAAATCATTGTGCCATCACTATAGTTTGTAAACTGATTAGGTGCCTACCTTTTGAGTGAGCTATATTTACAAGTGTTCCCATTGTAATTTTTAGCTCTCACTCATACTATACATAATGTTATTTTTCTATTCCAGGTGCCCAACAGTATGATGCGTATGGTAAAATTTTTACTGTAAAACTTCAATATGTGTTCTACAAAGAGCGACCTGGTGTCAGGCCAGGCCAAGTCACAAAAGCAGAACGTATTACCAATAAACTCAGTCAGTTTGCAGCTTATGCAATTCAAGGTGACTACCAAGGGGTCAAAGAGTTTGGAAGTGACCTCAAGAAACTTGGTCTACCAGTAGAACACGCTCCCCAGGTATTTCACATATGTTTCACATAAATTTTCAATGCTTTCATAAAATCCAGGTGTCAGCTTGATTTTTAATCATTCATTCTCACTTATTTCAGATATCCCAGCTGTTGAAACTAGGGTCACAGTCATTTGAAGACCTGAAAGTATTCAGTGTAGTGATTGAGGAAGCACTGTTTAAGTTATCAGCTCACAGAGATCGAGCCCTCAACTACAAGACAGACGAAGTGCAAATAACGGCAGTCGATGAGCTATACGTGGAACAGAACAATGAAAGCCATGTCGTAAGGCAAATAGCTCGGGTTCGTGTATTCTTCCTGGGCTTTCTTGCAGGTAACTTCTATTTCCAATTACTGATTTTCAGCTTCAACCTGGATTGGCCAACTTAATGCCAAGTCTGTGCCAGAAAATCATTGAAATTAAATAGTACTTATTGGAGTGGATTAGCAATTGCTTTTGTCCCAATGTATGTTTTAAGAGCTTCAATAATTCTTAAGTACCTTCTATGGAAATGAGAGTTGGGCTGGAGTGCATTGTTTGTGCACATAAAATGTATGTTTTTGATCATAAGCAATGCACATTTAATGTGGATTTGAGACTAATATGGTTGTACATGAATTTTCCATGCATACTTTGGTACTGCCAATTAGGTAGTGAGGTAGGTGGGTGGTACATACCTATTAGGTGCCTACATGATGGAATACTATTTTGTCTACATTTTATCTGCAGTACCTACCTAATGATAATTCCACTGAACTACTAACTGGAGGGCCTGGGTTCGATTCCCGGTGATGCCTCTTGGCACCCTCAGCTTCACCCAAAATGTGTGTACCATTTTAAGGGTGTACCAGGTCATCCTGGGAAACCACCACAGGCGGTGATCAGAAGGAATAAGGAACTATGGCCACCCTTATTACACTCATTTGTGAATTTCAGATTTTCCAATTGGCTCAGTACTACTGGGTGACCTCTACCCTCAAATGCCAAAGCAACCTTCGGGTTGATTGCTGTGTGAATATTTAATTGCTTATTTTATTCCTTAGGTATGCCAGATATAGAGCTAGGAGTGAATGATATGGTAAGACAGGGTAAAGAAGTTGTTGGGCGCCATGATATCATCCCAGTTGTCACAGAAGAGTGGATAAGATTAGAAAATGTAGAGTTTCATAGCTGTGTGGAAACAAGTGAATATGAAACAACAAGAGTGATCAAGTAAGTATGATGCATGAAATTCAAAATGTCATGCTTCCACTAACTCTGAAAATTAATCAACTAAGAAATGTTCCAACTATTTTCTGGAAAGTTGCCTACCTTTTGGAAACAATATATAATCTTAATATTTATGCAGGTAACAATAACATGGTAACTAACAATCTCAGAATACATATTTCAATTAAATAAAAAAAATTATAATTATGAATTTTGCAGGTACCCACTTGGATTCCTAACTACTAATTGTCTATTTTTGACCATAAAATAATTAACTGTACCCTATTGGTGCTATAAATAGGAACCTAATGATTAGAGATAGCATGCCTTGCTGAAATAACATATATAATGAAACAGTGCTTTTATTTAACAGCCTTCCCAATCTCCATGCTCTACTAATAAACCTCAATTTCTTGTCTGACTTTTGAACTTGTTGGGAATCTGAAGATTCAAGCCACCAGACGCATGCTACATTGAGCTGATGCGCTTTAGGGTGCGTCCTCCAAAGAACAGAGAGTTGCCCCTCCAACTCAAAGTGACGACGTGCACGACTGGCAACAAGGTACACACAACGTCTATAGTTAGATTCCATTTCTATTCTCAGTTTTCTCACAAAAATCGTGAAAATGTATCTGGAACCTTAATCTCATGAAAAAACCGAAATGCATGTGTCCACTATGGTGGGTTGGTCTAAATTCAATAAATATATATATATTAGAAAGTGAATAGAGGAATGGTGCATATAATAGGAAGGTACCTTTCTAAGTAGGTACATACGTAATAAAAAAAATAAGAGACCTAGCCCACCCATGTTCCCACGGTTGAGCACTTGTCATGTTATTATTGATGCACGTAATGTGGGTGGCAGGTGAAGCATCTTTTTAAATGCAGCAATTTACTACTTGAAAGGGTGAACACCCATCAGACTAAAAGGACTACAGTGTAATAGAAAGTGACTTGCAATAGAAGTGCATAACCTAGCCTTACCTATGCATATCCCAGCAGGAAGGATGCATGCTGTTCTGTGATGTCTCATGGAATTATTTCCAAAAGTATGGCACTTTTTGTGATAACTGTTTACTTACTCATGCGTACTTGAGTAGTGGCAGCGCTACTTGTGGAATGCAAAAGATTCTTATGTTTTTTTAACTTTTCAGCAAAAAATTATGAACTTCTGAGTTTAGAGGTAAGGCGATTGGTCAATTCAGAATCCTTGAATAAACTGTATTGCCCCAGGGCCAAATCCAAAGATATTCCTTTCAGTTGTTTAAATTGAATATTTAAACTTACATTAAAATAAATATTTTTAAATATTTTAATGAATGTGTGCATGGCACATGGCAGTCCATAGTAGTGAAACTGATGATTAAAAAGGGATGAGAGGTAGCCAAAGGGTTTTCTCATTCAACAAGGACAGCAATACACATTGAATACTTTTATATGAAATTGCAAGAAGGAAAATAATATGTAATTCCTTCATAACATGATTAGTCCCTAATGTTTTGGATTAAAATCAATAAGCACAGGCCTAATGTTCAATTCCTCTGGTTGTGAATTGGGCATCTCAAAATGAGGATGTAGGGGAAAATCCTTACAGAATCTAATTCAGTGCCTGCCTGCCTGCTTTTTCAGTCAGAAGTCATTAGATTAAAAGTGGCATGACTTTTCTTCCATTGATGGGAATCATTTGTTCTCCCAATTGGGGAGCAATCGTCCTCTCAGGATTGAGTTCTTGATGGTCTCACTTTTGTGATTTCCCAATGAAGTAGCATAAAATTGAATACTAATAATGCTTACAATTGATTTCAAAACAGATCGAGATAAAAGGTGACATCCTTGTGCCTGGATTTGCCAGCAGGAAATTGGGACAGGTGCCCTGTGAGGACATAGCAATTCGGTTCCCAATACCTGAATGTTGGATTTATTTGTTCAGGGTAGAGAAGCATTTCCGATATGGCTCAGTGAAATCAGCTCATAGAAGGTAAGACAGTACCCCACACAGTAAAGTAGTACTTTTTCATATAACGATCATAAAATATTTGAAAATTATGAATATCCATTTAACATTCAAATAGCCAAAGATAATATTTTTTGATATCGTATACCTATTCAAGGGTAATCAATTTTGAACCATTAAATGGCATTACATATGAATGTTCAAAAATGATATTCATTGAATTGTAACCTTTTTGCTGAGGCAGACAGATGGTAAATTTCTCCAGTTCTCTGAATATGACAAGGGCCTCTCAACACACCTCTGTACGGAGGAGCACTTTTTAGGCATCTTCCCTGCTGAAGAAGTCGTCCCCACGATCCCTCCCGATGGGCCCCTACCCAGCTCACC
>LYUA01003158.1:50844-61306 GCA_002093875.1 Calopteryx splendens
TGCAGTCACCAATCTTCGGATTGAAAGACATAGAAGAAGATACTAATTCTAAATTAGATGCCGTGAGGAGAACCCTTCAAAATTAGTGGTACCTCCGTCGGAATTATGGAAGCTATAGACAACATGGTCTTCAGTTTAAAGTAAAGAATTACCACCCCAAATGCTTCTCTACTCCCTCTTCATCGTCTCCCTAAAAATACCGCTGGTAAATATATTGCCAACCTTATTTAAAATGCCCGGGGAAAAACCGTTCGGTCTTCTCTCCTAATCAATACTTCCTCTTGAACTTCATATAAGTAAGAAAGTAAATGTTTCCATTCAATCAATAAAACCAAACTTAGCAAAAATAAAAATGGATGGAGAAAAATCCAACTAGCGGGACTCACACCCAAGACCTCGGGGTTAGCAAGCGAGAGCTTTTCCCTGTCACCACCTAGGCCAGTAAATAGTATTCACAACCTTTAGCAATCATTACTGGTCTTGGTTTGTCGGTCCAAAAATAGATCAATTGAAACGTCATGTTCAATTTGTTTTTCTTTTCGTTTGGACTATAGATAAAGGACATTTGGAAAAATACTAAATTTCTCGGTAGAAGGCAATTAAAATATATTTTCCGTTGTTCCACCTTGTAACGAAATAAAAAGGTAGCATAGTAATTACATTATCGTAAAGTGGTTGTATAAATAAAATACACTGAGTGTAGCAAAGCATAGTACATTTGGAATACGAGTTACTTAAAATTTATAAGTAGAGATAAAATTGAGCTTTTGGGATGGTAGTGGCAAAGAATGTTTAAAAAGTGGTATCAGTATGTATCCAATTACGCTATTTTATTAGCAGCAATCATTCAACGTTTGATAGGATTCATGTGTTAATAAATGAATACATTTCTATTTTGGCTTAAACTTGTAAATTTTAATTATAGTTTTTAAATATCCTGTGCGTTATATGACGTTATTTTATTGTGTGTTTTATATCATATGTTGGCAAAAAGGAGTGATTGTCCGTTGAAAACTAGCTCTGGATATAACGGCGAGACGCTCCTTCACCTGCTCCGACTAAATGTCTCTTCTTCGGATAACGAAATGAAACGGGTTTCCCAAGGGGCGAATTCTTAGACTGGTAAAGAGAGAACATTGAATTAATTTTTCGGATGATACATAATGGAAGACGCATGCAATTGTCCCCTAGGGGTACAAATGTACCCATTTATAATTTTATTTAGACACGAGAGTTAGCTCATTGGCAAAGAAAGCTCCCATTTCAAACTGATGAGATTTTCAAGCTGAAAACGCAGGTAAAATGTAGTTATGGCGCCCTACTGGAATAAAGACGTTTCATATCCTAACCTGAAATAATATTTTTATATGCTACTGCAGTTGACGAAAAAATTATTATGGCAGATTTAAAACCTCTTTAAAAAGAGACCCTTTTTGATTTTATGTAAACACACTTGAATATCAGCTACAATCAGTTTGGCCACTTGAAAATTCTGTTGTCCAGAGAAACAAGTCATAATAAAAAAGGTTTTACTAAGCATAAAATTTTCATTCTTACTGCTATGGAAAGTTTCCACCATATCACACCTGCATCTGTAATGTATATTAAGTATATATAAATTTTTCCAAAATATAGTTAGGTAGGTACTAAATATTTTCAAGATCAAATGGACAGACCTCTTTGCCTTGCGTCTTAGTTCCATAAACATAAAGGAATTCCATACAAAATACTTGACCAGCAATTTAGACATTTTACTTTCCCTAATATCATATTAATAACGAAGTGTTAAGATTAAGGAGAAAAGATTAAGGAGAAAAAGCCGACACAGCGGGACTCGCACCCAAGATCTCGGGGTTAACAAGCAAGAGTGAAGTTCTCTCGGGTTTCACACCCAGATTATTCGCCGGGAAAATACACGATCATACAACAAGCAAGAGCTTTACCCTGTCACCACCGAGGCCAGTAAATAGTATTCACAACCTTTGGCTATCATTACTGGTCTCGGTGTGTTGGTTCAAAAATAGATCAATTAAAACGCCAGTACAGTCAGAACAGTAATCCATTTATGACATAATAAAAGAAACGTCCGATTTTTCCGCAAGGGGGAGGGACACCTCTCTCAGATTAAGGTGAATAAGCAAATAATAGAATACAATGAGAATCATATAATTATGTAGCTTATCTTATCTTAAGCTTAAACATATCAACGATGAAACAGTAAAATATGTATTAGAGAACTAATACAAAGACGTCTTCCCAAGTGTCCGCTGGATAAAAAACTCACGCCAACATGCTGGTTTCTCCTGCCATTAATTGCAATATTTTTTGCAGAATTATAAAAACGCTTATTAGCTCGCAATGCTGAGATGCCTAAAATATTTGAATGATTGAATACGATTTATGATTGATAAAAATTGGCCAATTAAGTTCAGGAAAGAATCATATCTCCATATTTATAACATCTAATTAAAAAAATAAAGCGTTTCTGTAGGTAGTAGGAAATGGTTGGTTTTAGTGTTTTCCACTATCCTTTGAAATGTTTTCAGTAGCTCCTATCAATAACTCATGAAAAAAGACTAATTTTATTTTGATGATTACAATAATGTGAAAGAAAATAATTTATTTGGCTTGGACTTTGGGCAGGACTAAGACGATACACGTGAGCAAGTGACAGTAGATGGTTGTGAATTCACGCGTGATATACCTATTGAATTGCTCAATCAAGAATCGTCCTTGCAAATTTCTCTGAAACACCCCTAAAAACCTATATGTATGTAATTCCTATAAATGCATTTCTATATTAATAATAATAATAATTCTAGATGCATTTATAGGAATATATATATGCAATGCAACAGAACGTAAGTATTCCCAAAGCGAAGCTAGCTAACAACATGTATCACACTTTTAGCATAACAAGCATCTCTATTTTTTATTTTATTCCGAATCTTTTTAGGTAAGGGCGCGAGCGTGGATTAGAGATGCTGGCAAAAAGATGGATTTTTGAGATGTAAGCATGAAGAGGGATTGAGAAAGTAAGGTGGACGGAGGAAGACCTTCGACAAAGTTTTAAATATGGTGGGAGAAGAGAGGGAGTTTGCTCGGTGGAGTCCGAAGAAGGCAGAAAAAGTGGCTAGAGGAGATATTGAAAGTTATTCGGATACTGGAGGCCGTGATAGAAGGGAGAATAATAAGTAGTCAGGAAAGAGCAAGTACGAATGGTATAAAGTCAGGTACAAAGTATGCAGGACTAAAGAAGGAAATAATAATGGACAAACAACAGGAAGAGAGGAATCCACAAGATACGCAATGCATGCATACCTACCTAATAATTTTTAGGTACCATCTAAAATCTACCTTCAATAGATAGATTACTAATGGTGTCGATGCAATTTTACTGCCATTTAATTTGACATTTCACATGCTATAATAATCTCGAATCAAATCTAGGGAAATCAGATTTATTCGATGGCTATATTATACTAGATTACTTCAATAAGGGCATAGGATCAAATGTCGGCGATTGCAGTTTTTTTGTGGTATTCTAATTCGAAATTAGAAAAGATTAGGCATGTTGGATGGAATGAAGAGAGACAGGAAGTATGCAGAAATAAAGAAAGAGTTTCTTTAGAAATTAGTAGTTAGTAGATTACCAATAATAAATTCGAAATTAGATGCCGTATGGAGAACCCTTCAAAAGTAGAACTACGCCCGTTGGAATGACGCAAGCTATAGACAACATGGTCTTTGGTTTAGAGTTTGAAATTACCGACGCAAATGTTTCTCCTCCCCCTCTTCTTCGTCTCCCTCATATGCCGCTGGCAAATATATTACTTACCTTATCTAAAATGACCAGGGACATCTACCTTAATCAATACTTCCTCCTGAGCTTCATACAAGTAAGAATGTAAATATTTCAATCCAATCAATAGAGCCGAACTTACCAATAAGAAAAATTTAGGTAGTCATCATCTCCGATAGTTACCATAAATACTTTTGAAAAAAATACCTGATTTCGATATACTCTTGTTCAAGAGAAAATGAGAAATCTCATATTGTGGAAGGGTTGGAAGAAAACAGTTAACGGGACTTTTCTCAGCAAACCATTTATCGTTGTCAGACGGGAAAAGGTGAACGCCGAGCATCAGGCAGGGAGACGATCAAACCTGTCTTTTCTGTCTTTGACAATCGGAGTCAAACATGAAGTAACTTGGGAAAGAAAACACAAAGAAATATATTATATTGGAAAAGTCAATTTCTTCGACGAAGGAAATGAATCAATCACGTCGCTTCCTGCTTCTTTTCCGAGATTGATTAATTGAAATATTTTGATGCTTGAACCAAACCCCAAAAAAAGGGCCGTGGTTGTCGAGTGTGCAGAACATATTTATTCTAACTGGAGGGCCTGAGTTCGAATCCAAATGATGCCTCTGGCCACTCTCAGCTTCATCCAAACTGTGTGGTTTTTGGGTACAAGCTCTTCCTGTGAAACCGCAGGTAGCACTGGAAAAGTAACTGGCCCTCCTTATTACCCTGATATGTGAATTTCACACTTCGTTGGGCTTAGTGCTGGGTGAGCTCTACCCTCACCTACCAAACCGACCTTCGGGTTAATTACAGTGGTTTTAACGTGAAACGAACCGGCAACAATTTTAAACTTTAAACGACAAGAAAAGTAGTGGACACTCTTTCCTAGTTCTAGTTTCTAACAGAGTGGATGGCTTACACATTTTTCATTTCATAATTTTACAAGTCACTAATTTAAATTGGCACACATTTCCATAACCTTCGTCCACGAAATACGGTAAATGTATTAGCTTCCCCTGGTAAAACGTTTAGGTTTTTTATTCAGTGTCACGCGATGCTTTAATATTTTTCTCTAAAAATGCTTAATATCATTTTACAAAACGATGAAGTGGGTGTGAATTGGGAGGGTCATTTAGGAAATTTCATAGTGGAACACTACAACTGTGCTAAATGCAAAAAATATCGAATTCCATCCCAAAATAAATCAGTTTTCTCTTCTTCTGCTGCGAAAGAGAACGATAATTTTTGAACACACTCACTAAATTTAATTTAAATACGATTGGTGTGTTCTCTATAATAGAGCTCTTCTGGAATGCAGTTTTTATTGTTAGTTGGGACGAGGCTATTAGGCTTCAAGGAACTCTCATCCATTTTTCTAAGCCATTTCCTCCTTTGGACATGTCCTCTTTGCGTTACGTTTAAAGGGAGTAAGACATACCTACAGCGGTTATGACATACAGAAAATTGCTATTTACATCAATTTCTATTAGTTACAATTTCGAAATGAATAAATACTACCTCGCATTTTTCCACCTTTAAGCTATATTACTAACCATGCTTTAAACAGGTCACTGTCATTTTGAGTGCGAGTGCCTGGGAAATAACAGTGATATATTGAAACTATAGTTGGTAATAAAGTTTAACCGTGGAAAAGTACGAGGTAGTGCCTGTTCATTTAAAAAAATGAAACGCGTCGTTATGCGAGCATTAATAGTTCAATTTGAAATATTAATGAATTGCATTTATTAAACTGCACAAATATTGGACAAAAAGATCAGATGGGAGGATAAATGAATGTTGCTAATTACACTGAGTAGAAAAAAGTCTATAATCGCCCTCATAGATTAATCCAATATTTTGAATCCAGTTAACTGCCTACGAATTAGCAAGGGAAGTGCTTACCATAAAAAAGAACGGTGGAATTTCCTTTGCTGCTCATAAGGAACGTCAAGTCAAGAAGAATGCGACCTATAGGAAATATCTGGATAAAAAATATCGTTTGGATAACAGCATCGTCTGAGGATTTTTTGTGTGCCTTTTCGTGAATTTTCATAGACATTTTCCTCGCGCAGAAAATGTCCCTGCAGTTGCTCTTGATGGGTCGTGGAGTGGACGATTTATGCACTATCTTTCTATAATGCACGCTTCAGCGCGCGGCAGAAAACTTGACACTGAGCCCCTGGTACGACCCGGCGTTGGGCCTCTCTCTATATTGAGCATTTAATTTACTCATTTCACTTGACGAACACGCTTTGACCGGCGAGCGGAGGCCGATCATTATTTTATTTTTTTTTCGCGCGGGAGGAATTTTCAGCGTTGAAAAAGGGGGTTCCCTGGTTCCATTTTCGTGTAATTTTCCGTCATTCGAAGCGTCACTTGTGACTTCGCGGGGGGGAAAAAAAAGACGGGCGAGGGGAGTGCATTTCCATTGTTTCGAAAGCTGGTCGGGTGCAGCAGCATCACTGCTCCATTAGTGCCACCAATGATCGATGGATTGCATTGCGATGATGATGATGACGGCGCGACTCTTGTCCCAAAAACGGCGAGGGCCGCGATATGGGAGCCGCGTCGTCGGTCGGTCGGGAACGTGATCACACCAGGCACGCTGCTCGAACACTGGTTCGGAAAAGAAAATCGCGAATGGGCACACTGCAAGCAGCGGGGACACGAGGGCGCGAGCCACAGAGAGTGACCAAAAGGATGAGGAATCAGTCCAGTTTTATTTTTTCCCCCTCGTTCGGGAGGGTTTAAATATTATACATTATGCCCGCACGGTCATTCCCAGAGTTACCTTCCCCTCGAATTTGACTGCGAATAAGGAAATATTGCAATTGCATCTGAATGATAGGAAAAGAGAGGGAAAGGTCAAAAAATCCTGTGACAACGAGTAGAATTTCAATTGAAGCAAAATCATTAATTTTGAAAAACGTGCTGAAAAATTCGTCGCCGGAGAAAATGTTTTTATTTCCTGCCTTATACCTATCATGATGGTTTTACCTGAAATAAAATTTTGCTTTGCTAAAAAAATGAATAAAGTAAATGATTCGTGCTCTATTTCACGAAAAAATAGAAACAGATATGAAATACAATTGTCATTGAATTTCCATCAGAGTTATCAAGGAATTACAACCATAGGTATGTGTTATATGGTTATTGAAACTAGAAGAAAAACCTGAGCTAAAGGTGGGTTGAAGAACTTGTGAATAATTTATTGTAATTCTTGTAAAATTTACATCTTATGACAATTGTATTTCATATCCTACCTATCTACGTATTGTGGCGGAATGATTTTGGTCGTAAAAAAGCAACGCCTTTGCCTTAGCATACCTTGTGATATATATGTGATATATATTTATAAAAGCCCTTGTTTCAGGGTTGGCATGAAATGTATAATGATGAACTTGTCTTTTTTGTGCAATTTTTATATCAGAAAACCGTCACAATTGGTTCTTAAAGTGAAGATAACTAATCTGTCCAGCCACAACGAAACTCAATAAGATATAATAAACTTGAGACTTCATATCTAGATAGTCTCCTGAATAGAAGTATCTTAAATTTTCTCGATTAATTCATATAATTTTTTACATTTGGATATTTTTCACACTCCTGTGGACCAAGATGATTCGATATCCCAGGTGATATCTGGGAAACAGCAGGAAAGATGCTTTTGACAGCTCGAAGTGGTATGATTACATCTACGTTCTACAGAGGATACCTTCAGGAGCGAAATACAATGGTTTTAAATCGAAATTATCAGTTAATGTATTTTTACATCCCAAAGTCCATTCCATTATATGGTTACAATTACTTATCTTATTTGTAGAAATTTTGGTAGAAAAAATGTAACCAAGGACGATATTTATCCGTCTTAAAGAGGTGGCACATAATATATCTACGATATAAGAGACAAAATATTTATTTACATTGAATTCCGTCTCCATTATAGTTTAATGTAATACAAGTTACTCTTGCTCCACAGAGAACTTAAAACAAATTGGAGTCGTTATATTTAATAATGAAGAAAAACCCTGTAATTATGTCCCCAGTCAGATGCTGGCTTCTAATTAAGTTTTAAATATATTTTCCACCATAGTGAAAATCTATTACGGGAAATGTTCTTCGCTAATGACTAAGAATCACGACTATCGAATGACTTGGTATGAAATGCGATTTCGCTCTCTCTTGAATTTTAAGCAGAATTACTTAAGAATTTCCATGTATGGTACAGCGACTTGCAGTTATTACTTAAAAATTACCATTACGCCCCAGAAGAGGAATTTACAAATAATAGATCGACTGTCAATCTAAGATTTTCAGTTTCAAAACCGTTAGCACGTTTGAAGCATAACAAAACGCTTCGACAACCGTCAACGCATGAGAGTAGAACAGATCGGATTTCAACCATTCCAAAATTACCGAATTTTCATTCGATAAAAGTAAGTCTATGGCAGATTATTAGGTACCTAGAACTTCAAATAGTTTCATTTTGATATAAAGCTGTGTTTACATATTTTCTGTGCAATAAATAAAATTTAAACTACCTTATGAATGAGAGAAATTCTCAATTACAAGAGTAAACTGACTAGTCTATTTTTCAATACCAACCAAAATGGTAATTTTTTAAAACTTCACCTGCAAATTCAGAGTTTTTAAATAGCGAGAAAAATTAAATATGAAATTAATGCTATTAGTTAAGTTAAGTAAATGAAAACTAAGTTACTTTTATCGGGAGAACTAAAATTAGAGGTTAAAGCCGTCGAATTAACCAAAATAATAAAATATTTTTTACACGCTCAATTATTACGATTAAATGAGTAGGGCCAATGTGGTCCATGCATTGAAATTGCATACTCGGAAATGGATCCACTAGGCGTAATGATCGGTTTCCGATAGTTTCGAAGATAGATTTTTACGGTGAGATCATAAAGCTACCTTAATGGCGTTGCCTTGACACTCCTGCCATACGCCCCTGCGACGGTGTGCAGCGTAACACGTAGATACATCTCCACGAACTGAAATGAGACGCTCGGTTTCGAAAATATTTCGCGAAGCGTGGAGGAATCGGATCGATTGTTCATGGGCGGGGTGCTCCACGGGCACATCGCGCCCCATTAACTATTGATTCATGGCATATGTAAGCGCTGGGAAACCAACGGAAGTACAGGCGAAATGCACGGAGGACGAAACAGAACGGACAGGAATGCAGTTCACACGGACATGAAGGTGAAACACACGTATCGCAAAACGGAATGGGGGGGGAAGAAAAATGTGCGGTCCAGTAAAATGAACTGGATTCGTGGGACGTATCCTAGTTTTGAGTGCATTGGCACACAGCTGTTGGCGATTTACGGAAAAACGCCTACAACACCCGTTCTGGCAGTTGGGTGACTAATTTTCTCGGCGGAATTTCACGTGGGGACATACGGTTACCTTCGTGTCAAGGGTAAATCGGAAGCGTCCGGGGTTCCATATATTTTGAAGGAGACGAAGAAAAGATTTTGATTCATGGGGGAGTGAAAAGAGAGGGAGAGAGAGAGAGAGGGGGGGAGGAATGAATGTTTCGAAGGGACACTAGACACGAGCGCCAGCGATGGGAATCGTGAACGGAAGAAAAAGTGTAAAGAGAGAATGGAACAAAGAGCTCGTCCGGAAATTGAAATGAAAGAAAAGGCAGGAAGAAGGGAGGATGTGTTGAGGATGTAGTGTTTTATAAAGGAGTGTGTTATAAGGGAGACAAAAGGACAGAGGCACATTAATTTTTCGCTGAAATGAGAATGGCCCTCTCGTGATTACCATGGGTGAGGGAGGATTTTTTTTCAACATGTGAACGAGAGAGAGAGGAAAAAAAATGATCCGGGGGAGCGAGACGAGAGCACCGGAGAGAGCACGGGGAGGAAGACTTACTCGCACCCGGGAGGAGATGACGCCGAGGCCTAGGAGAGAGGGAGGGAGAAGGGCATGCTTGGCAGGTTTCATACCATTTGAGGCAAAAATTTCCTTTCATGCCCGTCGGGATCATTGCGACTAACTATCCTCTTGTTAATCAGATGCCGACGAATTTTTCACGCGGTTTATCGAAATCCCCACCCCATTCGATGTCATAAACGGATCTCGTGTAAGTGATTAACTGCATGTTTTTTTCCGCGTGCCCGGACGGGTTGAAATTTAATTTATGCGCCGTTAGTCGACACACTCCTTTGTGATTTCTTTGTCCACCTCTCACTGCTCTGACTCAAATGGATACGATACGGCTTGAAAGGGAGCCTTGGAGATTTGAAACTTTTACCCTTGCTTTTCGCGAAGCGTTTCCTTTTGATGTCCCAGTTTCCATAAGCTAAAATGACTAGCCGTATGGCATACTCTCTGTTCAAGACTGTGTGCTCAAAATAACCTTCAGTACTTAGCTTTTTTTCATTAGAGATCAAGGATTAAAAGATTCTTGATGATAAGTTCTTACATTGTGTTTTTTCTGTATTCTTAAAAAAAGTGGCCAACACGTAATTTAAGCAGTAGATACTATCTGTGCTCAACATATTCCTAGAAAATTTAATTCCAGTAGGTTTTCTCTAAGTGCAGGAGATAATTTTTTAATTGATCCATTAGTCTTTAATCATAATTTAAAATTCTCCTTCCAAAGTTTCCAAAGAATAACAGG